>JASDQU011404938.1:40723-56502 GCA_032191745.1 Picea mariana | reverse complement strand
ATATATTTTCTTTCTATTGCTTATGGGTTTCAACAAAATTTGTGAACCAAAAAACACCCTACAAATTGGAATATGCTTTGCATTTGGACCACAAATAATCTATTAAGATATATTAATATGAATACTATTGGAATAAATATAAACAAATTATCTTTAAACTTGAAAATGTCTTTGTTGACCCCTGAGTATATTACATAGCTGACACTAAATGCTCATTTCTCCCTTTATTTCCCCTTCTCTATACTTACCCGTTTTTCCCTTGTCTTCTTCCCCTATATTATCCCTTTCTGGTTCTATACTTAACACATTTCTATGATCATGACTTCCTAGGTTGGAGGATTGACAAATGCTCATCTTCAACTATATCTTCACATCATGATCCCGACCGACTACAGTCCCTTTCAATACTTATCCAATTATCTGACCATCGGGTCCCGGGTTTGCACTATCAAACACGTATGCCCCCTGTTCCATCATATAGATACTGCACCCAAAAACTTCTTTGATATGAAATTTATGCTTTTACTAGTGAGAACTCACCAGGCATTCGAAAAAATTGGCATTAATAAACGAACAATAGATCTTGTTTTGTGAGATACTTAGCTCTTTTTCCCTTTTCTTCTTCCTTTCTATTATCCCTTTCTGGTTATATAATTAGTCTCCTTTCTATGATCATGGGTTACTGGATTGGAAGACTGACGAATTTTCATCTCCATCTATATCCTCACATGACAAATTCGATCGACCGCCATTACTTTCCATACTTATCCAATTTGATGGTCGTGGTTTTATGGGCTAGCACTATCGAACTCTGTTGTTGCTTGTTTCATGATATACATCTTTCACTCAAAACTTTTGTTATCTATAATTTCACCCCAAACTCCTTGAACTCACATGAGTCACTCTACCCGGGTTCACAAAAGTTTCAAAGCATCTATCACTTCCTTCCGTCCCCACTACCTTCACTCCCTTCCCAATTCACATTAATAATGGTTTTAATAGTGGCAACTGAACACACTGGTCTGAAACAATTGGCATTAATTGCCAGTGTTTCATGGAAACCTGCACAAGAGATCTATCTAAAGCATACACAAGCAAAGCTTATCAAGAAAAGGAAGAGAGATACACAATGAAGAATGTGAACCAATGCATATTATGATCTAATCAATGAGTGAGTGATATTCACTCATATAGGCAATGGCATTCTATAATTAGAATTGCATGCATAATAGTGATGGTCTAAGATTAGAAAGTGTAAAATAGAACTAGTGAGTTAACTCTCACTGAACTAGTGTTACTCCCACTGAACTAGTGTGCTGAAAATAAAAATTCTCCAACACCCCCATGAACATCACTATGGAGTAAAAAATGAGTTTTGGCTACTAGGCCATATTAGGTACTCATGTACAATGCAACTAATGAACACTGAATAAAAGTGAGGAAATAGGGAAAACCACGTGGGAACAAAACCCCCCCTCAAAAGATAATGTATCAAAAGAAAAAAATGGCAGTTGCTAGGCAACTGTGTTCTTCACTACAAGAAGATCCCGAAAATTATGAAACTTTTTCTCACTAAAAGTCTTCGTGAAGATGTATAAATCTTTATGGATCTGATGAAGTCCTTTGGCAACCTATCGGACCTTGTACCTCTTGATCCTGTGGACCCATCTGCACATGAAAATATTCATTCTGGTGGAAGTGGAACCAGATGCCAAGTCTGATTCTCAAGGAGAGAGTCATGCTCCTCCTTCATGGACACTTTCCATAATGGATTTTCCACATCCTTATTGTAGGTCTGCGAATCAATAGATTGAACCATATAGCAATGCATGGACATCGCAGGTTCTGAAGATGAAAATACATGAGAAGACTCCTCATGCTAAGATTGATTCCTCATCAAATCTAATGAATTCCCTGCAAGGTTTCGTGCTGCCTGAAGTGTGGTATGTGCCTTCATGGGCATCTGCTGAAGCTTCGGCGATGGCTTCTTATCTGGATGTACTACCTTCTTATTTCCATGTACAGAATATGAGTGTCTGGAATCATCTCTGATGTATGAAACTAATGGAAGCACAAGATTATATGCATGTTGCATTGGAGATGCATGCAAAGTACTCTCCTTATATGTAAGTAGAATAGAGGAGTCATTGTTCGAAAACTTAGTGAATTTATACAACCTTGACTTGTGATCCACCTCACCAATTGCAATAATGGAATTGTCATGCCTGTCAATTATTGAAACTGAATCTGATGTAAATTCAACCTTTATACCTTTCTGAGTGATCTGATAAACTGAGAGTAGATTCATAGAAATTTTTGGAACATGTAGAACATTCTCAAAACTGCCATTGTGGAGTTCCACTCTCCCTTCTCCTGCTACTACTACTGGAGTATCATCCCCCATGAGAATAGGAGGTCTTAAGCATGGAATCAAGGAAGATAAAACTTCCTCTTTCATTTCCATATGATGGGATGCACCAAAATCTATAATCCATGAATCATATGAGGAATTAATTGAAACCAGATCATGATGATTACCTTTCTTAGGAGAAGGATCTTCTTCCTTCTTCTTCTTGAGTCCCTCTGGAATGAAGTTTCCAAGGTTGTTCTATTGAAGTTCTTGTGCCATAAGATTGATCGGTTTCTTCATGCATGTGGATTCTTCATGATTCGGTTTATTGCAGTAAGTGCACTGCTTTCCCTTATTCTCCTTCTTGGAATATGAAGAGTCTTTGGAACCTGAAGAATCATTAAAGGGTTTGGAATATCCTTCCTTCCCGTTCTGTTTGGATGACCCTTTTCCATCATGAATGGTGAGTTCCTGTGCTTTGGGATCTTTCATGAGGCCCATTTGTATGAGTTTTGTCTACTCTTGTGTAAGAGACTCAATGAACTGAGCATTTTCCAATTTGTTCCAAAAAGACATCTGCTAGAATGGAAATTGGAGACATATACAATGTATTTTGGTCCTAGCTTGGCCAAGATTGTAAGAATAAGTTGTTTCTCTTGTGTAGATTTTTCAATACTGCATTCACCCAAGCTGAAAATCAAAGATTTAAATTTAGTAAATAAATCTTGTGTATTATTAAAAATTTTAAGGTATGAGGTATTCAACTCTACCTCAAGCATATGACCTCACATCTCATCCTTCTTTCCAAAGAGTCCTTCCAGGGTGGTCCAGATCTCGTTTGGAGTCTTTCATGTGGTAACATGAAACCATAAATCCATGGAGATTAACTCAATATGTAGTCCTGTGGCCTCATCCTTATGGTTCACCCATCTCATCTTCTCAATCACTGATGTAGGTTCTATTTCTGTCGCCATCGTCAATTTATACAGTCCTTTCCTTATGAGTTGGAATTCTTCCTTGGGCTTCCAATGAAAATAATTGTATGGTATGAGGATTACCACTAATTTTGACCATATAATAGTTGTTCTATCTATCTCTCCCACTATTTCTAAGAACCCCTAAAAATTTACTCTCAATCTGCAAGTGAAAAATTAAGAAATCGCGGTAGAAAGGACACTTTAAGTGAAAATTCGTATCAGTTTTAGGAGACGATCTTCCGACTTATTTTTTAAGCAAACGATGAGGAATCTCGCCAAACGCTTGAAATCCCACTTGCAGAATGGTTCGATTTACTTCCCAAGTGAGTCGTCTCCTCCAAAAATTAATATTTTGGGAGCAATCACTCTAGAAAGGTACGACCACGGATTCGTATCAGTTTCAGGAGGCTATTTTCTGGCTTATGTTCTGAGAAAACAGTGAGGACTGTCACCAGACGGTTGAAAACCCACTTGCATAATTGATCGATTTACTTCCCACTCGATTCGTTTCCTCAAAAACTTAATAATTTTGGAGAAATTGTTGTTGAAAGGTACGACCAAAGATTTAACTTACCGAAACTCCGATTTTCCTTATTCTTTGGCTTGTCTGGCTTGCTCCAAATAGCATAGCTCTGATACCATGTCAGTGTTTCATGGAAAACTGCACAAGAGATATAGCTAAAGCATACACACACAAAACTTATCATGAAAAGGAAGAGAGATACACAATGAAGAATGAGAATCAATGCATATTATGATCTAATCAATGAGTTAGTGATCTTTACTCATATAGGCAATGACATCCTATAATTAGGAATGCATGCATAATAGTGATTTTCTAAGATTAGAAAGTCTAAAATAGAAATATCCAGTTAACTCTAACCGAACTAGTGTTACTCTCATTGAACTAGTGTGCTGAAAATAGAAATTTCTCCAACACTAACAAGAAAAAAACCTTGAGGATATCTCCCATTAACATGCATTAAACTGCCATTTACAGTATTCGGAACGATTGTCATTCCTTTCCATATTTAGCCAAATTTTCCCACCTGTTTTGTGATATACATTTTGCACCCAAAAATTATGTGATTTATAATTCCACCCCAATCTCCTCCAACTCGCAGGCTTCATTTTACCCAGGTTCATAAAAAAATTCAACCCATTTATGGTTCCCTTCCATCCCCACCACATTCACTCCCTTCCCAATGCACATTAATTATTCTGTCCTCTAGATTGCACTTCCCTTATTCTGTGACCTGCAAATAACACCCAGACCTTTGCGATATACAAATTGACTGCCAGACTCCCACATAGTCCCCTCTTTCATGTTACACATTATGAATTCAAATGTTTCGAGCAATAAAATTTGATCGTCGGGGTCTCACATCTTCTGGGGAAACCTTGTCACCCTATTTTGGATCCTCGGGTTAGCGGTTTCATGAAATCTCCAATTCCTAGTCACTATTTCCTATGTCGTCCACCTTCGTACCTCTTTCCAAATATGTAACAACAAAGGTTTAATGCTAAGAGTTCATCATGCAACAACCATAAATATCATCATTAATAAGCAAAATCCTCGGGAAGACATTCACACTGACTATCCCTACACAACTTGTCATGAAACATGCAAAAAATATCTTCCCGAGTTGACGGGCTCAAAATTGTGTTTTGAATCTTCCGCGACTTGAAAACAATACCCAAAGTTCTGTGATATACAATTTGTTTGCTGGAATGCCTCGTCATGAGCCCGATCATTTGTCGTTCCTTTCAATACTTAGTCGGAAGTTGGTTGTATGTTCATGACGTGGTACATTTCCATGGTTTCACATGCTGCAACCAATGTGTATCGAGTCCAACCTACCATTTCCCTATTCCATACTTAGACACTTTTTCGATTGCGGGTTCCCAGAATAGCGGGCTCAAGATTGTGTTTCCAATGTTCCACGATTAGAAAATAGTACACGGAGTTCTGCGATATACAATTTGTTTGCAAGAATGCTCCATCATGCCCTCTTCCGTGTTACGTGTTCTGCGGTCAATACTTTCGAAAGATACAATTTGATCCTCGGGCCCTCACCTCTGTTGGTTATATCTTGTAAACCTATTTTGAAGCCCGACCGACTACTTTCAATAATTATCCATTCCTTAACTGTTGTTCCCCGTCCTCGCCACATTTGTACTTCTTTCTGCATATGCAATTAGTAAGATTTAATGCTAACACTTCATCATGTAGGAACATTAAACATGTCATGAATGAGCAAAAGGATCGAGAATATCTCCCACACTTCTGCAATGTACAAATTGATCGTCGGATTCCCACATTGTCCCCTATTCTGTGTTACACATTTTGCACTCAAAAGTTATGAGACATACAATTTGACCCTTGGGAAGTTACGTCTCCTGGGGAACCATTGTCACCCTAGTTTGAATCTCGTCCAACCACTTTCCATACTTTCCCATTTCATGGAATCTCTTTCACGGATCCTCGGTTTGGCAGGTTCATGAAATCTCCAATTCTTAGTCACTGTTTATTGTTCCCGCCACCTTCGCACTTATTTCAAAGTATGCAATGACCAATTTTTAATACTATCAGTTCATCATGCAATAACCGTACAAAATGTCATTAAAAAGAAAAAGGCTCGATGAGATAGTCAGATTTACTATTTCTATAGAACTTTCCCAGAAACATGTAGAAAATATCTTTCCAGGTAATGGGATATCTATTAAAAATTTCAATATATTAGCGAAAACGAGTCCAGCCTATCGTTTCCCTATTCCATACTTAATCCACTTTTTTGATTGCGGGTTCTTGGACAAGCGGGTTCACAATTGTGCTTCCATTGTTCTGTACCCAGAGTTCCATGATATACAATATTGACCTCTGGACTGTCCCATCATGCCCTCTTCCATGTTATTTTTTTTCACTCAAAAACTTTTGAGACATACAATTTGACCCTCGAGCCTTCACCTCTAATGGTTTTACCTTGTAATCCTATTTTGAATCCTGCCTGACTGTTTCAAAATTAGCCACTCCTTAATTGCTCTTTCCCGTCCCCGCGACCTTCGTATTTCTTTCTAAATATGAAATTAGTAACCTTTGATGCTAATAACTCATCATGCAAGAACCATCAACATTGGCATTAATGAGCGAAATGCTCAAGGAGATATCCCATTAATATGCATTAAACCAAGATCTGTGGAGGGTTATATTATTCCTTTTGATTGTTCATCTTAAACAACATGGAATGTCTTTCGCGGGTCGTCGCATTGCTGTGTTCATGAAATATCCAATCCTTAATTTCTCTTCATAGTACCTACCATCTTCACACTTCTAGGTATGCAATTACTAGTCTTTAATGCTAATAGCGTATCATGCAATAGCCGTCGAGATTGTCATTAATGAGTGAAATGATTGAGGAGATCTCCCATTCACATGCATTGGACCAAGATTTGCGGAGGTTTATATTATCCCTTCCAACTCTTCATTTCAAACATTGTCTGGAGAAAATGAATGTTCTTGTAAACTTATGGCAGCAACTCAACAATAGTTCCGTGGGGATGCAGTGAATATCTTCAGACGTGAGGACTAGAACTTCTAGTGGTCCAGTGCATACTCTTACTATTCATCTCGTTCCACCCAGAAAGAAGTGATTTGGACCTCTAGAATCGCTTGTGAAGGCTTCATCCCTAAGGTTTTTGACTGTAAGGAGGTGGTCTCTTGGTGCACCTAAATATATATTTCAATCCAAAGAATTCTTCCACTGCTCGACCATTCTCCTATTTCTTTGTCACCCCAGGTCTTCCGCAAGATGTTAAGATTGTCGAAGCTAACATTGACCTTCAGAGGACAAGACTGCAAGCAGTTCCTAGAAAAACATGATAATGGGTTGGACCTCTTACCCAAGTTCCTCGACGACCTGACAACAATTCTTGAAGATATCACAATGTTGTAGGTCAGTTCCTTTAGAAAGACATTCTCGGAAATTTCTTGGTTGTTTATAAGAATAATAGGACAGGAATCCACGACAAGCATTTCCCACATAGTTATTTATATTTTGTATTTCATAGTCGAGGGACAATCCATTTTTTATTGGGGGAAGATAATTTCCATTGAAATCTATTCCCAATTGTCACGATTCAAAGAAGAGAATAAATTTTATATGTCATCCTACTTGATTTTTTTGATAGCATACTGTTGTGTTTTTCCAAAACTGTCTCTTTCCAAGAAGATAAACTATGAATTCGACCCAGTAACATTTTGGTACCAGGCCTTGTGGAGGCACATGGCCTCCCATTGTTTTTATGAGGTTTTTTATGAATTTGTCTCAATTTTCAAAGATTTATTGTTATGAAAGGATGCTCCTCAAATGTCTGGCCAGGCAACCAAGTTTTTGGACAGGAAGGGGACACTTGAACAAAAGGAAAATTACAGTTTAATAATGATCTTTGGCTCCAAGGAACAAACATTATTAATTTTTGATAAATTTCAAAGAAAACTAATTCAGGAACAATTTCGATGGTGCCTTGTGGGATGCTTTCAGGATGCTAAATTAGTTCTTTTTGTGCATATCGATCATCTTATTTTATTTTTATGTGCTCAGAAATTTGTTTCTTCAACTATGCTGGATGTCAGGAAATTGTGTTTATTATATTTGAATGTTTAATGTGTGTGATTCCTGGTCTTTTTTTCCAGGAACCTTTATTTCAACAAAAAAAAAAGTACTACTACTATCGTTTTTATTGCTTCAAGTCATTACAACATAAATTTTCTAAGTCCCATATTTGAACTATACACACCCCAGGAAAAAAACTTAAACAGGAGTATCACATCACATCTATCATCTACCAGCCCGATGTCTTATGGCTAGCGTGTGACACACTGGCACGAGTCATCTTATGCATGGATACCACATGTAATTCAAGCTGCTTCCCACATGTCTCTGCTACTTTGGGCTTCTATTTCAGCCTCGGTACCACCATAGAAGTGCATTTATTCCCATTCTAACCTAGTAGGGACTATGCTTCCATGCAACACTTGTTTTAATTTTAAAATTCAAATGCACTGCAGAGTGCTCTGAACTAATCATTTCCTTGAACTACCCAATTTAACAAGAAACTATGGATGTCTGACTTAAATGATAATAAATATGAAATTGTTGGAATTCCATATTTGAGTGAGAGTATGTATAATTCAAGTGCCCCTTGGTTTTTGAGGGTGTTGAATTCATTTATGCATTCAAAAAAGACAATTTAAATAGTAGAAAATGGTGATTTCACCAATATTTCTTTGAAAAAGTTCAAAAAGTTGAATGTTTAGACAATGTCGTAATTTAATTTTTTTTAAGAAGGAATCAAAATGAATCATAATTTAGTTTCTAATTAGCATTAAAGAGAACTTATTATTGGTTATTATCTGCAAATTCTAGTTGATTCATCATTGTTATTTAAGATAAGCTATGAATTAGGGTCGACTCATCACAAGAAAACCATACCTCCTAATCATTCAGAAAGAAAAAAAAATCCTTAAATTTCTCTTAAAAGATTTCCTTAAATATAAAAAATAAAACACATACAAATATTTAACATTTAAATATTAAGAAATGAAAAATTAAAATAAAATTCCATTATAAAATAAAATAAAATAAAAATTATTTATTAACTATTTAATAATATTATTAAGATTCAAAAATTAAAATATAACGAAAAATAAAACACAAATAATTAAAAATGGTAATAGACCTCCCATCCTTTAATAGGAGAAAATAAAACATATGTATCAAAATGTTAATATGACATCTTAAAAAAATACGTATCAAGATTTATAATCAAAATGATAAATATGATGAAGCATGCAATTATTAAACTATTCAAATACTTTGGAAGCAATAAATAGAACAAGTCACTATTGGATAGCTCATTCCACTGATAGGTATGAGAAAATAAAAAATTGGATGTCGAAAAATGTTAATTTATGTTATCTTAACAAATATAGATATTAATTTTTGTAATCATGACTGGTAAGAGTAAGGTTACGCTGTTGAAATTATGATTGGTTTTACTGGTGAGATTTGGGATACCCAGTTCGCATGAGAGAGTGGTAGCTCTACCTTGTGAGGTGAGTTGGGAGATAGAGTATTCAGGTTGTGTTTTTGCATGGCCCCTTTGTGGCTCGGGGGGCTAAGGGGGAAGAAGAGTACCCCTAGCATTGGCTAGGAGGTACCGGTGAAGTCTTCATGGTTAGCAAGTTGGGAGATGGATGGAGTGCAAGTGCGGAAGAACGTATTTGACTTTGTTGCCTTCAATTATGGTATTCCTCACTGAATTAGTAAATGCAATGTATTAATTTTATTGTATTTTTACTTGAAGTAAAATTTTTTTAATTATTTTCGTATATATGTATTTGGGGTATTCTCAACAATCTTTGTGATCTTTCCCAGTGAATTACTATGGCTTAATATATGTGTATGGAATTACAATTTCACCCAAACTAGAGCTCCCTCATGTCATTTGTTTCCTTGATTTATCTCTGGTTTTGTTTATCCATTAAACCTCTTCCATTCCAGTCTCACCTAGAGCGAATTTCTATTCAAATGCTCAACAATTTCTACTTTACTTACACAATGATTTTCACTACAAATGACCAAAGATTTTTACCTTCCTCACACAACAAATGTTCTACATGAAACTGAAAAAATTTTCATGTCTCTTCTCAGTGTTTTTGGGGAGCTAAAGGCTCTGCATCCCTAAATTTTTCCCATTATTTGTTCTTCTTAAAGATCAGAAGAATCAATAGTCTTCCCCTCTGCGTTTTTCCCTTGAAACTTAGCAATTTTTCTTGTCCATTCTTTGCGTTTTTTGAGAGTCTTGTAAGCTCGTCCTTACCCGACGTTCACCTATTCGACTCAACATTATTTACCACTATTATTATTCCAAATTAACTTGGAATTCACCCATCATTTACCTCTTACACTTAACATCATTTACCATTGTTACCCTATGAATTACTTGGAAATTTTCCCGACGTTTTTACTTCTCACACTCAACAATTTTATTCCTTGTTTTCTCTGAGTTTTGTTAAATATAATGTAACCTCAACAGGCTGACTATACATTGCCAACTGTCCTGGCTAGATGTACTTTCTATTCTTGATTTTCTTGAGCCTATTTAGCTCAGTTATTTCCCTTTGCATAGGACTTCTTCAAGAACTTCTTCATGTACTCATTTTGTACTCTTCTTCTTATATTCTAATATACTATTTTTTGTTCTATTCTTTCTCTCTATATTTCTTGCTTCAAAATTTATCATGGTATCATAGCTACAGTAGTAAGCCTCTTCACACAGGCTAGAGAGAAACACAATCCTCAGACAACGCAGAGCTTACATGGATCTTGAGAGCACGCGACACAAACTTTTTCATAAGGATTGGAGAGTTGTCCATCATACACTCAAAAGATTAGCGTAAGAAGCTCACGCGAGGAAGAAGAGCGTTGTACGCTCAAAAGGCCAAGCTAGCAAAGAATACTACGCTCAAAAGTTTGAGGAGCAAAAACACGAGAAGGAAGAAATATTAAAGAATCGTGAAAATTTCAGTATTCGTCAAAGATTCACGAAGAAAACCTAGAGGAGGCAAAAACATTGAAGTTTTCAAGAATATTTGTTCAAATTCATCAATTCTTTGTAGAGAATAGAACACTTCAAAGAATTCGTGTAATTCTTTCAAATATTTGAAAGAATCATGAATTTTTCTTCTGCAAAAGAAAATTCCTTCAAATGCAGCAAAGATTGCATCTAAGGAGCAAAGAACAACTATCACAGCAGTAAGATCTGTCCTCCAAGAAGATCTGAGGAAGAAATCATGTTCAGAAGGGACAAGGAGAGTGTAGAAAAGGCAAAAGAGTTTCAGTCGTTAAATCTTGCGCAGAGGACCGACAGTCGTTGGATCAGTGAGAAAGTGCACAAGGTTTAGTCCTCTAGAGCACATAGGAGAAATTTTGACTTGTGAAGTCACAAAATCAAGAAATCATCTAGACCGTCCATCAAGAGACACGTGGCAAGATCTCGACATTTCACTGACTCGCAAGGTGTAAAGGTCAGAAGACTGCCGTGAAAATTCCTGAATCGTAAAATCACGAGTTACTCTAGATCGTTGGATCGAGATATATTGTCAGTCGTCGATCTGATACGATCGCAAAATCAGGGATTGGGAGTTGGACGAGCGAAGGAGACTGCTCTCCAAAACCCTGATATGCAAAATCCCGACATCATGTATCACAAAATCCCAAGAGGATTGTGAGCCTTCCATCTCAGAGGAAAGGTGGCAGCAGATACAAGCGCCATCAAATTTTTGTCATTTCAAAGTTCGGGATATCGAAGGTCTTGTTGAGGAAGGTCATGACACTCCATGGCAAAAGTGTTGAAATCTCGAAAAGATCACAGTCGTTCATTCGCTTGGGACACGTGGCAGAGATCGAGGAAATCGTCGGTATTTCGGCTACCAGGGTTTCAAGTTGACAGAGGATTTGGAGTCGCAAGTTGTGAAATTGCAAAATGACGAGGACCATCCATCTTGAGGGGATGCATGGAAACAATCTAGGCCCTCAGGGAAAGTCCCACAAGGGAAGGACATCGACATTTCGAGAATTGGCTTTTTGGGAGTCAAGAGACCAAGAGCTCATGTGTTTGAGTCACGAAACCCCAAAAGGGGTTGTGGTCATATCAGGAGAGGTCATGTGGACCAGAGGTATAGCCCAAGGGGCTAATTTAAGTTAACGTCGTTTCAAAAAATCAGCATTTCAAAGTTTGTAGTTTTGGAAACTCTGGGACAAGAGTTCTAAACTCACGAAATAATGAATCACGAAATCTTGAAGATATCTGGACCGTCAGATCACAGGAAGATCTAGACTGTTGATTAGTGTTTTGGCATATCGGGGATCCCACAGATAGAGGACTGGGCCACTTTTCATCATGAATTCCCAAAATGCAAAATCCCGAAAAGGCTTTCGAGAAGGTCCTTTCCAACATATTTCGCATTTCGGCAAATTGAAAGACAAAGAACTGAAAAATTCCGTAGCGCTTTAACATCAAGGCGCGTGGTCACATTGATTGGAGACTAAGGGCCAATTCAAGGCCGATAAAATCTCTTCGGCATTTCGGTAATTGAAAGTTGGAGAGTTCAAAGGTATCGTCTAACGGAGTTCTGAAATCATTGCAAAAAATCATCAGACCTTGTTTTACATGTGGGAGATAGGTAAATACTAATTTTTCTTTCTGTTTTGTTCATTTTTTTTTTTTTTAAATATGGCATCGTCTAGCAATTTAGGACCAACTTAGGGTCTGATTCTTCTTGGAAAGAACTATGAGTTCTAGTCTCTTCAGATGAGATCCTTATTGCAAGCACAAGAGTGATGGGATCCAGTTGATCATGGATATGTGGAACCAGATCCAACAGACCTGTCTGCCATGACTATTCAACAGAAAATTGCTCAGGCAACGCATAGAAACAGAGAAAATAAAGCTAAATTTTGGATTCAAAATTCTGTGGATGACTCGATTTTCTCAAAAATCACAGGTGTTGGTACTTCAAAACAGGCCTGGGACATCCTTAAATCTTCCTACCAAGGAAATGACAGGTTCAAAACAGTTAAACTGTAGACATTGAGGATGAATTTCGAGACTCTAAGGATGACAGAGTCCAAAAATGTGGATTAGTTCATGACCAGAGTCATGGGCATCGTGAACCAGATTATATTGACTGGTGAAGCCATCCCTGATCAACACATTGTTGAGAAAGTCCTCATAAGTTTACCAAAGAAATTCAAAATGGTTGTAACAACAATCCTTGAATCCAAGGATCTGTCATGTTTTTCAACAGATGAACTAATTGGTTCTCTCGTGACACATGAAACCAGACTACATATCATAGATGAGTCAATCACCAATGCTTTCAAAACACAATTCTCCTTCAGCAGAGAGAGACGCAGAGGGCGAGGAAGAGATCACTAAGGAAGAGGGATCAGTCACATAAATCCTCATTCCAGTGGAGGACACAGACAACAACAACCAAATCAACACTCCCAAGCACACAAAGAACAAGATCATAATCAAATTTTTTAGCCTCAAAGAGGCAGAGGGAGAATATCAAATGAGAAATCAAGCATATAATGCTATTATTGCAAAAAGTATGGGCACTATGAATATGAATGCAGGAAGAAGCAAGCAGATCAGCTCTCAGGCAGAGCACATCTATCAAATCACACGGGAGAAAACTCAGGAGGTATGTTTCTTTCATGCCAAAAGACTGAACAACAACCTAAAGATCTTTTCTTGCTGGATAGTGGATGTAGCAATCACATGACAGGTAACAAATATTTACTTTCATGCATTGATTCTTCACTCTCATATTATATTACACTTGGAAATGATTCTTTAGTCAAAGTTCAAGGAAAAGGAACTGTTCCAATTCTTAATAAACAGAATGTAAAGAAAGACATAAAAAATGTCTATCATGTTCTAGATCTAAAACATAATTTGCTAAGTGTAGGATAGCTCATTGAACATGGCTATAAGGTACTTTTTGAGGGAGCATCTTGCAAGATATATGATGCAGGAGCATTGCCAACATCAAGTGAGCTTGGGGCACACACCAATGCATTTTGGCATGTGATAAAATTGTTTGAATGTTTTTGAAGTGGATGCGCCAAACATGAATGAAACAATTAAGGAAGAGCGTACTTCCATATTGTAAACAGACCTTGAGTGTCCCACTCTCGTCTGTATTAGGTGAAGGCATTTATGTTAATGAATGTAAGTAGGTAGACTTGAATCCTTAGATTAAACAGTTTTAGGAGCTGGAGGGAAAATGGATATAGACACCCTCCCTTGTATTATTGTAACAATTAGCAGCATTATGAGCATATAGCATAGAGAAGAGAGAAGAGAGTTGTAGTTGAAAACACCCATGTACAGAGATTTGGATTAATAGAAAGAGCTTTGATTAAAATTCAGGGTGTCATTCTTGTTCTCTGTGTATGCATTGTGAATGTTATGCTAATGGATGTTTACTTTCTGTTATACATTTGCTTTATATGTTGTGTATATGATTTAATGCTTTGTGTTTGAAGTCTGAGAGAGAGTAAGGAATGAGTTTCAATTGCTTCTCTATCTGAGAAAGAGTTCCTACAAGGAGTGCAGTGAAATTGTCCACAAGGTGGGCATTGACAGAAGTCAGAGTTCATCTCTGAAAGCTCAGGAGGGATAACACTATTCTCATTCTTGTAGGAGTATAAGTTGAACACAAGAGTCGTGCAAGGTGTGTGCAGGCGAGTAAAGTATCAGTGTTTGCAAACTGAGAGAAGTTGTTGGAAGACTATTGTCACAAAGAGTGCACAGAGTCTAAAAGTCCAATACTTGGAAGTATTGAGGAATTTCCACAAGGAGTGAGCACAAGAATTTTCCCCAAGGGACTTGGAAAGTTTTTCAATTGAGCTAAAGAGGGCTAGTGCTTGAAGCATTGGAAGGAGGTGCACTGAAAGTGTTTGCAGGAGGACAAGTTCTGTAAGAGAACACTGTGTTCATTTCCTAGAAATCATCAAAGAGAAATTTGATGGTCAGACTCCTTCATGGAGGATTCGTGAAGACTTGAAAGCCATTAGATCTCGCAAAGGAGCAGGGGAGTTATGACAGCATTCGTCGAGTGAAAAATATCAAGAGGATCGGACCATAGGATCTAGGCCAATAGGGCCATTGGATCACCGACATATTTCGCATCTCGGAGTTTTGGGAAGTGAAGAGTCAAAACTTCTATAGCAGGGCTCGCGGAAGGTGAAGTCCCAAAAATAGCGAAGGGATCTGAGTCATTTGCTAGAAGAAGGACACATGTCATGATATCACCCGTATCAGGGACTCGGACAACGGAGGTCAGAAAGAGAAGTATTTCAACTTCACGAGTGTCAAAATTGTGAAGTGAATCAGGGTCATCCATCTGAAAGTGGAAAGGTGGCATACTCACTGAGAGGTCAGAGTCTCATTGACCATTTCGGGGTTTTTTGATTTGAGGAGCTGAAAGCTTAGCATTTGGACTCGTGAAGTCATGAGGTCTAAAACTCTGAAAAAGGTGGGAATTTTTGTGTGGGACCTGCGAAGAAGATGTGTTGAAATTGTTTCGTCTCGGCATATCGGAGGACAAGAGGTCGAGACTTTCATACCGAAAGTCCTGAAGTCACAAGAAGCGAAGTTGTGAAGTAATCTAAGCCATCGATTAGAGGAGGACAGGTGGCAGAGATCAGAGGATCTCACAAACTCGGGGTTTCTCCAGGTGAGAGCCTAAAATTCGGGTGTTCAAAGTTGCGAGAAGGGAAGCCGCAAAGTGTCAGGGTTGCACCTAAGAGACACGTGGTAGAAATGCATAGTGGGCCCAAAAATTTAACCAATGAACACACGTCACCTATATGGAG
>JASDQU011404938.1:26306-39240 GCA_032191745.1 Picea mariana | reverse complement strand
AAGAGGAAGAGGTGGAGTAGTGCAATGCTTCACATGTGGAAAGAATGGAAACAAATCTTATGAATGTCCAGATAAAAAGAAATAAGGTGATGAAACTGGCATCGCTGAAGCACAGAGGTAGAATGTTGAGGCAGAAGATGATAAAGGTGGAAGATCACTGATGATGCGAACAGTTCTCTTAATGCCAGAGAAGGAGGTGGAGAATCCAGTGCAAAGAAATAGTATTTTCTGAACTACTTTCAAAACCAAGGATAGGGTATGCAAGGTCATTATGGATAGTGATAGCACAGATAATCTTGTTTCTTCAAAGATGGTAGAAAAGCTAGAGCTGGAGACTATTGAACATCCAAGCCCATATAGAGTCTCATGGCTACAAAAAGGACATCAGGTAAATTCCAGTAAACAATGTTTAGTTGAATTTAAAATAGGAGGGTATACAGATGAAATACTATGTGATGTCATTCCCATGGATGTTTGTCATCTATTGTTGGGTAGACCGTGGCAATATGAGAGAAATGTGATTCATGATGGGAGGAAGAACACATACACCCTAGAGAAGAATGGGAGAACTCACATGCTATTGTCGATTAAGGATAAGGAGATGAAACCTGACATAAGAAACACTGTACTTCTCATGAGTGGGAAGGAACTTCTTACAGAGGTTAAGAAGAAGGAGGAACCACAATTCATTGTGGTCAGAAAACCTAAAATTATTTTAACCAATACCAGAAGAGGTTTAGAAACTGTTGGAAGAGTTTGTTGACATAGTAGTGGACGAACTACCTCATTCATTGCCACTGATCAAAAGTGTGAGCCATCAAATTGATCTCATACCTGGAGCTAGTTTACCAAACAAAGCAATGTAAAGATTGATGCCATAGGAGAATGAAGAAGTCAAAAGACAGTTCCAGGATTTAATGGAGAAGGGGTTGGTGAGAGAAAGCTTGAGTCCGTGTGTTGTTCTGACAATACTCAGTCCAAAGAAAGATAGAGGCTAGAGGATGTGTACTAACTTGAGAGCGATCAACAAGATAACCATCAGGTACATATTTCCATTGCCAAGGATGGATGATTTGATGGATTGCTTAAGTGGAGCCAAATTTTTTTCAAAGATTGATTTGAAAAGTGGATATCATCAAATTCGTATGAGAGAAGGTGATGAATGGAAGACAACCTTTAAGACTAATGAAGGGTTGTATGAATGGATTGTTATGCCATTTGGTCTAACAAACGCGCCGAGTACTTTCATGAGGTTGATGAATGAATTCCTGAAGGATTTCATTGGAAAATTTGTCATTGTGTATCGTGATGACATACTGATTTTCAGTAAAATAGAGGTAGAGCATCTGAAACATTTGGCTACAGTGATGCAGAGGCTATAGCATGAGAAATTGTTGATAAACATGAAGAAATCCTCATTCATGAAGACAGAGCTCATTTATTTGGGGTTGTTATTTCTGTAGATAAGTTGAGGATGGATCCAGATAAGGTGGAGGTAATTAGGAATTGGCCATCACTGAAGAGTATATTTGAGGTGAGAAGTTTTCATGGATTGGCTAGTTTCTACTAGAATTTCATCAGGAATTTCAGTGGAATTAGTGCACCGATGATGGACACAGTGAAGAAGAGACACAAGTCTTTTCACTGGACAGAAGAGGCTGAGAAAAGCTTCAATTTGTTGAAGAAGAAAATCATGGAACAACCAATTCTGGTGTTGCCAGATTTCAAAAAGACATTTCAGGAGTTCAGAGTCAAAACATTGGGTTTTGATGATCTCAGGGACATGTACAGAGATGATCTAGATTTTAAGGAGGTGTATGAAGAAGCTAAGAATCCAATTCTCAGGGAAAGAAGCCAGTGGATAGAATACATGATCCAGGATGGATTGTTATTCAGGGGAAATTAGTTATGTATTCCAAAATGCTCCAGGAGGGAGAATCTGTCGAAGGAGAAACACAGTGGAGGATTGGCCGGACATTTTGGTCATGAAAATACATTCTCAAAGCTAAATGATTCATATTATTGGCCAGGAAATAGAGTAGACATCAAAGGATTCGTGGAAAGATGAAGAATTTGTCAGCATTCAAAAGGGAAGAGACAAAATGCAGGCTTTTATCAACCGTTACCCATACCTGATAGGCCATGGGATGCAGTCAGCATGGACTTCATATTGGGGCTGCCAAGAACACAAAGAGGGTTTGACTCAATCTTTGTGGTGGTGGATAGATTTTCTAAGATGGCACACTTCATACCATGTTAGAAAACCAGTGACGCAACTCACATTGTGAAGTTGTTTTTCAAAGAGTTCATTCGACTTCATGGCTTACCAAGGAGCATAGTTTCGGATTGAGACACCAAGTTCATAGGACAATTCTAGAGAACCATATGGAAGAAGCTGGGAAGAAACTTGTCGCTAGTTCATCTTATCATCCTCAGACGGATGGATAGACAGAAGTTATGAATAGAAGTTTGGGAGACTTACTGAGGAGCTTGGTGACAGAACACCATAGTTAGTGGGATAATATTCTGCCACATGCGAAATTTTCTTATAATGATTCAATCAACAAAATCACAGGGCAGAGTACATTCCAGATTGTTTATGGGATGCAGTCAAGAGGAGTTTCGGAATTGAGGGATTCAGAACAGAATGCAACTAGGAGTGCTAGTGCAGAGGATTTCGCATAAGCGATGAAGGAACTTCACAACCAGGTGAAGGAGCGATTGAAAAACTCAAACCAAGAGTATAAGCGCTGATCCAGATTTATGCAGGAATGAAATGTAAGAAGAAAATAACAAGTATGCACAATAGTATTGCAGAGAACACAGTGATGCAGTAAACACACACACTTCTACTAAATAATGAAATAGATAAACTATAAAATTGTTGAACAATACATAGCTAGAATGGTGGTAGCATATCCCTGTTAAGAGATGTGGCGGCTACGCTCATCCGTGACCAAGATGATTACAAAAAGAGGCCAAAGGGCCTTATTTATCAAAAGAAGGAAGGTAGAGATAAAAAACCTAACCCTAGAAGATGAAACACCAAAAGTCAAGTGGGCCCTGTTTGGGTAAGTTAGTCCATCAACTTCCCGGAGTCATAACTATTGCATACGATCTCCGTTTGGAGCGCACGATAGCTCGTTGGAAAGATCTATCCGAGGCCTACAACGCTTGAGACAAAATAGCATCATAGATGCTATTTTGCAAGAGCAAAATACCCAAAAAAACATCGTTTAGGGCCTCAAAATGGCCCCGGAAGTTCAGGACCTGAAAAAACTACTAAAAATAGTAAACTACCAGAAATGACCGAAAAGTGTTTTGAGCTAGATGGAAAGGTGGGCAGCCACCGATACCCATCTGGATCATTCCTCCCCCCTTAAGAAGAAATGGTCCCCATTGCATCATGTTTCGGGATAATATGGGGGAATTTCAGCTGAATTTGGCTCCGGGTGAGCCACTTGCCCTGATGCGGGAACTGCCCAACCTTCACGACTCGATAGAGATGGACATGTTGCTGGCAAGTTCCCTTGACCTATGAATCCATGATCTGATCAATTGTTGCCTTCTCCAAACAGTCAGGGTTGAGTTCTTTTGTTTCCAACTGCTCGGGCACTTCTAAGGCGTCCAACAATGGTGGAAAATAGGGGCAAAGGAGCTCAACATTGAATACAGGGTGCAAGCCAAGAAATGGAGGGATGCTTAATTCAAAATAATTATCCCTGATAGCATTGGTGATAGTATATGGCCCATAACAAAGTGGGCGTAGCTTGCGATGAGGTCCTGTGAGTCTTTCTTTCTACAAATGCAAGCAAACCTTATCACCCACCTGGTATGTGTGTGGAACCCGATGCTGATCATGACGCTGCTTGTACTTGGCATTGGATTTTTCCAGAATGTCATGGAATTGTTGGCTAATCTGTTGGATCCGTTCCACAAATTTGGTGGCTTTCTCAACCTCAGTCTAAGCCCTACAAGATGTTGCCTGTGTGGAGGTGATGGGCAGAGCTACATCGATAGGGGGAAATGGTTGAAACCCCATGCATGCTTGAAAAGGGATATGACTGTTAGAGCTGTGAAGGGCTCTGTTGTAGCTATGTTGAACATACGGCAGGTTCTAGTCCCATGTGAAGGGTGTTTGGAATTATACATCCACAGGATATGCACAATCATGTGATTCACTAATTCTGTTTGCCCATCAGTTTGGGGATGGAAGGATGTCGACTGTGTGAGCTTGGTATCCATAAGTGACCAGAGGCTGGACCAAAATGTGCTAAGGAAACTGTTGTTGCAATCTGAAATGATAGTCTGGGGTAGCCCGAAATGTACCCAGATGCATTCAAAGAAGAGTTTAGCAGTGGCTTCGATAGAGATACTTTTCTTGTAGGCGGACAACATGGCCAATGTAGAGAAGCGTTCCACAACCACAAACCCACAGTCATCCCCATGCTTGGTTGGAGGAATTCCTGACATGTAATCCATGGAGATAGATTCCCAAGGCCCATTGGGAACAGGAAGAGGGGTATACAACCCTTTCTTCTTAATGGATGGTTTGGTGATGGTGCAGGCAGTGCAAGATCTGATATACTTTTTGACATCTTGTCGGAGCTTTGGCCAATAAAAATACTTCTTCAACACTGCTATTTTCTTTTTAATGCCAAAGTGCCTTGCGACCTGACTATAATGTGCTTCCCAAATCATCTTTGCGCGCTCACTTGAAGGAACACAGAGGTGGCCTAGGTGGCATAATAGTCCATCCTGGAGATGAAAATCAGTCACTGAAGTGTATGCACAAACTGCTCTATCGGTGGCCGAAAATTCAGGATCATTGTCATATAAGTGAGACCACCTAGAGGTTTCATGGCCACAAGAGTTAAGCACTGTGGTGAGTGCGGCCACAGGCGGTCGATTGAGGCAATCAGTGACATGGTTGGTTCTACCCTTCTTATATTTTATGTTCAGATGAAATTGTTGTAGGTATGCGGACCACTTTTGGTGGCGGTCATTTTGCAATTTCCCTTGTGTTTGCACAAACTGCAAGGGCTTGTGGTCAGTGTGAGTAACCTTCTCTTTGCCTAAGATGTAATGCTTCCATTATCGGCAAGCTTGGACGATGGAGTACATTTCCTTGTCATAGGTGGGGTACTTTCGAATTGTATCTGAAAGTGTCTCACTGTGATATGCCATTGGATGGACATACTGAGTGAGGACTGCGCCAACAACATAATCTGAAGCATCTGTCTCAATTTCAAAAGGTTGTTGCAGATCTGGGAGAGTAAGGACAGGTGTTGAACATAAGTGCTGCTTAAGTTCCTCAAATGCTTGTTGCTGAGTAGGGGACCAAAAGAATTTGTCTTTAGCCCCACCTTTGGTCACATTGCTAAGGGCCCAAGCAATGTTAGAGAACCCCAACACGAGCCTGCGATAAAAGGTGGCCAACCCTAGGAAGCTGTGGAGCTCTGTAATGGTCCTTGGGGTCGGCCAGTCGTGAATGACTTGGATCTTGGTCGGATACACATGCACCCCTTGTTCATTCACAATGTATCCCAAATACTAAATTTCCTTCATCCCGAATGAGCATTTTTCGAGATTGGCATATGACTTGTGTTGTCACAAGGTGCGAAGGACTTCCTCAATATGTTGTAATTGGTCTTCCCATGTTCTGCTAAAGATGAGGATATCATTGAGATAGATGACCACAAAAGAATTGGTGAATGGTCGCAGTATATCATCCATCATCCTCATGAAGGTTGCCAGAGCATTAGTTAAGCCAAAAGGCATGACCAACCACTCGAAAAGTCCTTCTCGAGACTTGAAGGCAGTCTTCTAGACATCAGTTGCCTCAATTGGGACCTGGTCATAACCAGACTTCAGATCAATCTTGCTGAAATACTTGGCACCCTTTAGTTGATCAAGGAGATCATCGATCCGAGGGATAGGATACCGATTTCGGACTGTGATTTTGTTTAAAGCTCTATAATCAATACAGAGTCGCAAAGTCCCGTCCTTTTTCTGTACTATCACAATCGGGCTCTCGCAAGGTGAGGAGCTTGGTCGAATATGCCCCTTTTGGAGTAATTCCTGAATTTGGCACTTGATCTCTTCATTTTCCATGAGGGAACGTCTGTAAACTGGCCCATTCGGCACAGGTGCCCCGGGTATCAAGTCAATGGAATGCTTGACCTGACAATGGAGCAACACTCCGACAAGGGAAGTGAAGATGTCCTGGTATGATTCCATGATCTTGTCTACTTGTCTGTCTTGTGCAAAGTGACCCTGTGTAGAGGCGGTAGATGTGGCCGCGGTCTTTTATTTCCTTTCTGGACGAATCATAAGGAGGATGAGTTTGTCGGTTTGGGAAATCACCTTCTTGCACTGCTTGGCTGTGATGAGACAGACTGCAGTAGTGGGAACTACCTTTGGTATCCGATAGCGTTGTTTTCTCAAAGTAACAATGAAACTATGAGGCCTGGATTCATATACAACATGGCATTTCCACATATATGGTTGTCCTAAAAGAACATCAAAAACTTCAAGTGGAGAAACATCACACATTACCTCATCTTTGAAGGGTTTCATGCCGTACGGTAGGTGACACTGCTAGCTAACGCGTATGTCTCTCCCTAGAGTGAGCCTCCCAATGTTGTATGGTTACGAATGTGGCAATGTTGGTAGGTTCAACTGCTTGACGACCTCTACTGAAATCAGGTTCTTCTGGCTTCCACTGTCAACAATGAAATGTAATGGCTTCCCTTGTACCCACATGTGTGAGTGGAAGAGGCGCTCCCCTTATTTTTTCTCTTCTGGATCGTTGGGATGGATCTTTGTGGTGGCAATGGTGACGTTGGGTTTTGCTTCAATGATCGTCCTTCCATGATCTGTCTCTGATTCTGATTTAGATCCTGGATCTGACTCGGGTGCTTTCATCTTGGTAAGTAGTGATTGTTTCGTACAACACTGATCATTGTTGTGTGTGGGACTCTTATGGAGCTCACACCATTTTCCAGTGTCTTTCTTTGTCTTCCAGTTACCATTCTTCACCTGTGGCTTAGGTTGGTTGTTCGAGGGTTGGATATCTTTGCTATGTGCTTTGTTTTGTGAACTAGGGTTTCCCTTACCCTGCTTCTGGTTTGTCGAACCAAAATCCCGCTTATTCTCTTGCTTAAATTTTTGCTCGATTTTCACAGCACACCGGTAGGTGGCACCCAGTGACAAGATGTCCAGGAATTCCATCTTGATACGGATGTACCAATGCAGGCCACTGCAATATTTTAGAACCAGGTGCCACTCAAAGTCTTTGATGTCGAGCTTCGTGTGTAGGGTATGTAAGTTGTTCATGTACTCTGTCACTGCTTGCTCCCTTTCTTGTTGCAGAGCTGCCCATTTTCTATATTGGTCGTCATAGTTCCCCACAGGGAAGTATTGCTCCTTGAGGGCATCAACGAAGGATGCCCATGTGGGTTTTGTCCCAAACAGCGTGGGTTCATTACCCTCTTTTTCCTCTTTCTGTTCGAAGAGGGTTTCCCACCAATCCTTGACATGGGGGACCTCCTTAAGAAGTGCAAATGTAATATTTTCTCTGTTGGAAAAGTTATGGACCGAGAAGTAACCCTCGAGCTGATTCAACCATTTTTCTAGAGCGTCTGCATCTATTTGACCTTCAAATAAGGGAATATCAAAATTAACTTGTACCTTGAAAGGGGTTGGTCCTCCAAACTGATTGTTGGTCGAGGTTCCTTCCGTGGCAGTCGGCAACCGTCGAAGAATTTGTGCAAAATTGTCCATCATCTTGTTCCACTGTTGCACGAGAGCCTCCTCAAGCAACATTTTGATAGGATATCCTGCTCTGTCATCTTATTTTTCCTCTACCATGGGCAGTTGTTTGCGTCGAAGAGGGGTTTCTCTCTCGAGCTGAACTAATTCGAGACCCAACTCCTTATATCCCGACCTCGTCGGTGACATGCACAAAAATATGACAAAAGAGCAGTCTACTCTAATACCCTTGATCTATATTTATGTAGGAATGAAATGTAAGAAGCAAATAACAAAGTATGCACAATATTATTGCAGAGAACACAATGATACAGTAAACACACACACTTCTATTAATTAATGAAATAGATAAACTGCAAAACTGTTGAACAATACATATCTAGAATGGTGGTAGCATATCCCTGTTAAGAGATGTGGCGGCTACGCTCATCTGTGACCAAGATTATTACAAAAAGAGGCCGAAGGGCCTTATTTATCAAAAGCAGGAAGGTAGAAACCAAAAACCTAACCCTAGAAGATGAAACACCAAAATTCAAGTGGGCTCTGTTTGGGTAAGTTAGTCCATCAATTTCCTGGAGTCATAACTATTGCATACAATCTCCGTTTGGGGCGCACGATAGCTTGTTGGAAAGATCTATCTGAGGGATACAATGACAGAGAAAAAATAGCATCATAGATGCTATTTTGTGAGAGAAACATACCCAAAAAAACATCATTTAGGGCCTCGAAATGGCCCCGGAAGTTCAAGACCTGAAAAATCTGCTAAAAATAGTAAATTACCAAAAATGCCAGAAAACTATTTTGAGCCAAATGGAAAGGTGGGCGGCCACCAATACCCATCTGGATCAAGCACAGAGCAAATCAACATAGGAGACAACTTCAATTTGAGGTTGGTGATTTGATTCTGGCACATCTGAGAAAGGAAAGGTTCTCGAAGGGGACATATAACAAGTTGAAGATGAAGAAGATCGGACCATGTAAGGACTTGAAGAAATTTGGGGAAAATGCTTATGAGATTGAATTACCCAATGGGATCAAAGTTTCTCCAATATTCAATGTCTCATATTTGTACCCATACAAAGATGAGGAAGTAGAAGTAGGTAGTGAACAACTAGAGGTTCAGTGGACTAAAAAAATGCCAGTTGCAGAGAAGCCACAGATGGAAAGCACACTGGACAAAAGAGTTAGCAAGAGGACCAGGAGAAAGGAATACTTTGAATACTTAGTCAAGTGGAAGGGACATCTAGTTGAAGATGCCAGCTGGGAGAATGCAGCAGAGATCTAGAAGCATGGATAGACCATGTGAGATCTCATGGACAGGAGCCCATGAAAATTTTCAAGCGAGGGAGTATGATTCAGGAGAATCGCCAACGTCAAGTGAGCGTGGGGAACACACCAATGCATTTTGGCATGTGATAAAATTGTTTGAATGTTTTTGAAGTGGATGCACCAAACATGAATGAAACAATTAAGGAAGGGCGTACTTCCATATTGTAAACAGACCTTGAGCGTCCCGCTCTCGTCTGTATTAGGTGAAGGAATTTATGTTAATGAATGTAAGTAGGTAGACTTGAATCCTTAGATTAGACAGTTTTAGGAGACGGAGGGAAAACGGATATAGACACCCTCCCTTGTATTATTGTAACAATTCGAAGCATTATCAGCATAGAGCATAGAGAAGAGAGCAGAGAGTTGTAGTTGAAAACACCCATGTACAGATATTTGGATTAATAGAAAGAGCTTCGATTCAAATTCAGGGTGTCGTATTTGTTCTTTGTGTATGCATTGTGAATGTTATGCTCATGGATGTTTACTTTCTATTATACATTTGCTTTATATGTTGTGTATATGATTTCATGCTTTGTTTTTGAAGTCTAAGAGAGAGTAAGGAATGAGTTTCAATTGTTTCTCTATCTAAGCAAGAGTTCCTACAAGGAGTGCAGTGAAATTGTCCGTAAGGTGTGGGTCGACAGAAGTCAGAGTTCATCTCTGAAATCTCAGGAGGGATAACACTATTCTCATTCTCGCAGAAGTGTAAGTTGAACGCAGGAGCCATGAAAGGTGTGCGCAGGCAAGTAAAATCTCAGTGTTTTCAAACTGAGTGAAGTTGTTGGATGGCTGTTGTCATGGAGAGTGTGCAGAGTCTAAAAGTTCGATACTTAGAAGTATTGAGGAACTGCAGCAAGGAGTGCATGCAAGAATTTTCCCCAAGGGACTTGGGAAGTTTTCCAATCGAGCTAAAGAGGGATAGTGCTTGAAGCATTGGAAGGAGGTGCAATGAAAGTGTTTGCAGGAGGACAAGTTCCATAAGAGAACACCATGTTCATTTCTTAGAAATCGTCAAGGAGGAATTTGATGGTCAGAATCCTTCATGGAGGATTCACAAAATCCCAAAAGCCGTTAGATCTTGCAAAGGAGCAGGGGAATTACGACAGCATTCATCAAGTGAAAAATCTTGAGAGGATCAGACCGTAGGATCTGGGCCAACAGGGCGATTACGCACATATTTCGCATCTTGGGGTTTCGGGAGGTGAAGAGTCAAAAATTTTGTAGCGAGGCTCGCAAAATCGTGAAGGCGAAGTCTTGAAAATAGTGAAGGGATCTAAGTCGTTTTCTAGAAGAAGGACACATGTCTCGAGATCACCCGTATCGGGGACTCGGACATCGGAGGTCAGAAAGAGAAGTATTTCAACTTCATGTGTGGTGAAGTTGTGAAGTGAATTAGGGTCGTCCATCTGAAAGTGGGCAGGTGGCATACTCACTGATAGGTCAAAGTCTCATTGACCATTTCAGGGTTTCATGACTTGAGGAGCTAAAGGCTTAGCATTTGGACTCATGAAGTCGCAAGGTCCAAAACTCCAAAAAAGGCGAGAAATTCTGTGTGGGACCCGTAAAGAAGACGTGTCAAAATTTCATCATCTCGGCATATCGGAGGATAAGTGGTCGAGACTTTCGTCCCGAAAGTCCCGAAGTTGCGAGAAGTGAAGTCATGAAGTAATCTAAGCCATCCATCGGAGGAGGACAGGTTGAAAATATTAGAGGATCTCACAAACTCGAGGTTTCTCCGGGTGAGAGCCCAAAATTTGGGTGTTCAAAGTTGCGATAAGGGAAGCTGCGAAGTGTCGGGGTTGCACCTAAGAGATACGTGGTAGAACTACACAGTGGGCCCATAAATTTAACCAACAGACAGACGTCACCTATAGGGAGTAGTCAACATCCCGTTGACCTCTCGCATATCGAGGACTCGGGAGATAAGGGAATGGAATCTTGAGCCTTCAACTCGTGAAGTCGTGAGTAGCAAGAATGAGAGAAGAAAAGTCAAATATCGCCTCTCAGGGGTTCGGGAAAGAAAGGTGCCAGAGTTGGACCTTTGAACATGCGAAGGAATGAAAGGCAAGAGGTGCTAGCGCTTAGCCTAGCCAGTGGTCGCGCGAGGAAAGGTGTTGATGGAAAAGCAGACATAATCATTTTGCGATCTCAGGTATCGCGGATTTGAGAAGGAAGAGCCGAGAGTCACAACTCGCGAACTCGCGAAATCGCGAACCGCAAAAAAAAACCTGTGGATCGATTTGAAAGGGGATTCCAGCAGAGAATCCGAAAGAGCTAATCCAGCTTGAAAGGGCATATAGAATGATCCTGTGAGTGGACATCGGCTGAGGCCGATAAGTCTGCATCAATATATGAAAAAAACCCCAGCAGAAAATTGATTTATGAAATCCACATGACTCAGAATAGGATGTTTCCCCTTACACTCAGAACTGCAAATCTAATTCAACCATATGCACAGAGTGCATCTACCCTCAATGAAACAATGGTTTGACATACAATATTTGGACATCTACTATTTCAGAGTCTAAGTCTTCTTCAGAAGCACTTCATGGTCAAAGGTCTTCCTATCTTTAAAGAGAAAATTCCCCCATGTGAGTCTTGCATACTTGGAAAACATAAGAGAACTAGTTTTCCACAGTGTTCCACTCAAGCCAAATAACATCTTGAACTTGTTCACACTGACCTATGTGGACCAATGCAAATAGATTCCATAGGTGGCAACTTTTATTTTCTAACATTTATTGATGATTTCAGCAGAAAAATATGGATCTATTTTCTCAGACACAAGTCTGAAACTTTTGCAAAATTCAAAGAATTCAAGGAAAAAGATAAAAAACAGAGTGGCAAATATATCAAAGCACTCAGGTCAGATGGAGGAGGAGAATACAACTCTAGAGAATTTTCAAATTTCTACAAATCACAAGGCATTATCATGCAAACAACAACTAGGTATACTCCACAATAGAATGGAGTGGCTGAAAGAAAAAATTAGACAATAATGAATATGGCAAGAACACTTCTCAAAGAGAAAAGTTTGTCAAATATTTTTTGGGCTGAAACAATAGTATGCTCAGTTTATCACTTGAATAGATCTCCAACCACAAGTCTAAAGATGAAATTTCCCCAAGAAGCATGGAGTGGGACAAAGCTCAATGTTGCGCATCTAAGGACATTTGGATGCATAGCATACAGTCACATACCTTCCGAATTAAGGAAGAAATTGGATGATAGCAGTGAGAAATGTATCTTCACTGGATATAGTGAAACATCTAAAGCCTACAGGCTTTACAATCCAATCACCAAGAAACTAGTTCTCAGCAAAGATGTAAAATTTCTAGAAAATCAATTCTGGAATGATTCAGAAAATCAACAAATGGACAGTCAAAATCCATTGCTGCCAAGTTCTGAAAACAAAGAAAATTTAGGACAACAAGTACCTCAAACTATTCTTCCAAGATTTCAAGTACAAAGACAACCTGAAAACTCTCAGGATAACTCAACTTCCAACAGAGAATCATTCTCTGAACCACAAAATTAGAGAACTCGAAGTTTGAGAGAAATCCATCAGTAGTTGGATGACTTTGAACAACACAACATTTTTGCTTTAATGTCATGTCAACCTACATCTTTTAAGGAAGCATCTAAGGAGCCACATTGGGTTCAAGCCATGAACCAAGAAATTGACTACATTGAGAAAAACAAGACATGGGATCTTGTTGATTTTCCAACTCACAAGAAGGGTATTGGTGTCAAGTGGGTTTACAAAACTAAACTCAATGAAAAAGGGAAGATTGAAAAACACAAGGCAAGACTTGTTGCCAAAGGATTCTCA
>JASDQU011404938.1:5053-19613 GCA_032191745.1 Picea mariana | reverse complement strand
CCTTAGAGATGGCCATAAAAAGATTTTGTTTCTTACACTTGTGGCCCGGGAAATATTTGTCATCACAATTCTAACA
Organism: Picea mariana; assembly: GCA_032191745.1. Lineage (NCBI taxonomy): Eukaryota > Viridiplantae > Streptophyta > Pinopsida > Pinales > Pinaceae > Picea > Picea mariana. Next base: position 19,537 of record JASDQU011404938.1, on the reverse strand, counting down.
AAGGCCTTTGAGTTGGCATTCATCCATTTCATCCCTTGTCAATTTTTGGATCTTTAATGGGGCGGAGGGAGTAGTGGGATTTACGGGTTTAGGGCGAGGGATAAAGGATGGTTTTCAGTTTTGAGAGGATACAACCTATTTTGCTTCTTTATCTCTTTTAGTATCCTCCACCCAAATCAAGGGTCGATCCATGAGGACATGGGCCCGAATCTCCTCCTTGAGGCCATCGATAAAACACTCTCAAAAGAAAGCATCAGTCATGCCCTTCATTCGAAAATCCAGGCGCTCAAAGGTAGCTATGAAGTCTTCTACTATTCCTGATTGTTTCAACTTTGTCAAATGGCCCAAATGGTTGGTGTCAGTTTCAAAGCGTTCATAAAGCTTAGTCACAAATTGGGTCCAAGCAATATACCCTTGACGGGAAGTTTTTCTCCATTGCCACCATTTCCAACGTTCTTGATCTAGATGGAGAACACCATACCGGAGTTTGGCTAAGTCATCTGTAATTCCCTATAAATAGAAATAATGTTCCATTTGGGTTACCCAACCAGTGGGGTCTGAGCCATCAAATTTGGTCACATCCACTCGCGGAAAGCGTAGATCACGTTGAAAGTGATGGTGCTGAAAGGTATGGGAATGGGAGGAATGTTCACCTTCAGTCTTTGGAGGTGCGTCAGAGAAAGGGTCATCTGTAGGGATCTTCAGTTTGGTGTAGAGTGATGCAAAGACACATTCAAGCTAGGTGGTCAGTTCGTTTTTGACTTCCTCCATTGAGGACTTCATGGTTGTATTTATGGTTGTATTGATGGTTGTATCGATGGAGGCAACATTGGCACCGAGTTATTTTACTTCTTTTTGGGTCTCGAGGAGACCAGATTGCAAGGTGTTGAAGCGATCTTCTAGGTCTTGGCTACGGGTATGGGCCATGAGGATGGGTGAACTGAAAAGGGGCAAGAGGGGTCAAATTTTTTTCTAAAAAATGATATGGATGAATGTGATAAGGGAGAAGAGATGAATCCAATGGAATAGGTCTCAAATAATGGTGAAAAAAATTCCAGACTTATGATTTTTTTATTTTTTTTACACCTGCGGAGTTATACTCCGGTCTGAAGAATACTGCAGCGATGAAATCCCCAAATGAGTAACTAGTAAGAAAAGTGTAGTGATTTGACAACCGAACATAGCTGCTACGCAACAGATCTTGTCTGTTTTAATTTGTTTATGTTTCTTCCCCCCAAGGGTTAGGTATTCAAGGGTTCTACAGACAAAGGTTTTCCCTATGCTATATCTCTCTGATATATGTGCGGGTTCCAACAATAGTACTCGGCCCAATATCTTAGGGCACTAACTAAGGAGGATAGAATGTACCCTTAGCCATACTACTCGACTACCCAAATACTAGAGAGTATCTTCCCGAGTGTTGTTCTTGGTGGCACTATAGCAGTCAGGGGACTGATCAGTTTATCTAAAGAGGGCTTCAGGAAATCTAGGTCGATCCGTACACAGGTGATGTCTGATGTGCTACCACTCGAAGGGGTACCAACAGGGGTTACAAGGGTGGCCAAGAGATATGTGCTTAATAACCACTTATATTTCCTGCGTGTATGAATCCCTCAACCACAGGTTTATGTGAGTAACAAAAGATCTCTATGGCTTAAAGACGTCGGAATACGTCTCTACCCTGAAAAAAAATTCCCACAATTTCTGCCAAGAAAAGTGCTCTGCTACCACTTGTAATATACCAGATATAAAAATTATGCAGAATATAAATAAAATGCTAGAAATGGCAGAATAATAGTAATATAACCAGCATAATCTCCACAATAACACATAAATGATATAATAACAGCAACAGAAATAACACTTTGATTCAGAAAGCAATGTTCACGAGCCTCTTCGAGGGGGAAACCTCCAGTCAAGCAACGCTCTGTTACAATAATCTCCAAGCTAGGGTTTTCATACCCTCGACCCTTATTTATACTAAATATTTCTATCAAGAGAAGCATCTAGAGGAAGATCCTTCCAGAAGCAGAAGCTTCTATTAGGTCTTCTTACATCCACCTTATTCTATTTTATTGAAAGGCCTTATTAATATTGACCTTTATTACATCCGAATATATTTCTCTACCTATGTGCGGGTTAGGACCCTAACATTCCTCTTACTCAAAATTCCAAAGTAAGTTTTCAAGAAAATTTTCCAATAACGGTAGGGGAAACCCTCTTCTGTCAAGAACCGGGGTTAGAAACCACGAAACAGATAGGAGGAAAGGAGGAACGTGATAAGAAAGAGGAAGTTGATAGGTTCTACCCACAATTTTGGACCTTATACTTCGATGGGTCTAAATTGCAAGAAGGATCAGGGGCAGGGTGCATCCTCATTGATCTAAAAGGTAAACGAAGTTTCATGTCCTGAAGAATAGAATTTGAATGCACAAACAACACTGCCGAGTATGAAGCTCTAGTACAAGGAATACATAAAGCCATAGACTTAAACTTTAAATAATTGAAGGTTTTCAGAGATTCTGAAATCATTGTTAGATAAGTAAGGAACACGATACATTGCAACTCTCCCCACCTAAGGAATTACCAACATGAAGTGCACAGACTAATAGAACATTTTGAAGCCTTTAACATTACAGCGATCCCCATAACAAAGAACACTCTTTTTTATTCTCTATCCATCGTTGCCTCAATACTATCACCTCTAGAAGACTATGAAGCCTCTTGGTTCACTATGGAGCTACTCTACAAACCATCAGTGCCCAATAATATTTCTAATTGGAAGGTCTTTGAAGGAGATGAACATATCATAATTTTTTTTACCAATCAGGATAATTTTAAAGACTTGGATATTGACGATGAAGTATTCCAGGAGAAATTGGAAACCGACCCTCATACAGATCAACCGACTGACAAACCAATGTCTCACATGATACCAAAGAGAGTATCCAATTTAGAAAACCTTTTTGACCTAAGGGAAATATTTAAAGGGTCAAAGAACGCAAAGACGGGGAGTTCTTGTCCCATGCACGAAACTATAAATCTAGGAACCCCAGAAAACCCCAAGAATATAAATCTCGACAGGACGGTATCTAAAGAGGAAAGGAATGCCTATCTCAAACTTTTCAGACAATATCAAGATGTTTTTGCTTGGTCTTACCGAGATCTGAAAATGTATGATACTTGTATCATTCAACAGACTATCCCATTAAATCCTGATGTGAAACCCTTCCAACAGAAGCTCCAGAAGTACCACCCATCCCTGGAGCCTCTCATGTGTCAGGAGTTCAAGAAACTACTAGATGCCAAGATTATCTTCTAGGTTAGACACTCTGGATGGGTAGCAAATTTGGTTCTTGTGAGGAAAAAGTCTAGAGAGATTCACCTGTGCGTAGATTTCAGAAAACTTAACAGAGCTTCAGAGAAGGACAGCTACCCAATCCCACCAATGGAGAAACTCTTGTAGGCCATGTCTGGCTCTAAGATTTTCTCCCTGATGGATGGTTTTTTAGGTTACAACCAAGTTCTAGCTTCAGAGGAAGACCATTTGAAGACTACCTTCTGAACCAAGTGGGGAACCTTCTCTTATATACGTATGTCCTTTGGGTTAATAAATGCAGGGGTCACCTTCCAAAGGGCCATGGATGTATCATTTTGGGGACTAATCAACAAATGTGTAGTAGTCCATTTGGACGACGTGACTGTGTATTCAAAGAATAGAGAATATCACATCCAACATTTGACCCAGATTTTTGAAAGGTGTAGGAAATACGGTATATCCTTAAACCCTAAGAAAATTATATTTGGTGTCGAGGAAGGTAAGCTGTTAGGCCACATCATATCCCAATAAGGAATCTGCATAGATCTAGAATGGATTAAGTCTATAAATCAGCTTCCATTACCCCACAACAAAAAGGCTATGCAATCCTTCTTTGGGAAAATCAATTTTGTGAGGAAATTCACCCCTGGCTTCACTGAAACTATCAAACCCTTACAAAAAATGATCCGTAAAGATGTCGAATTTAGGTGGGATGATGAAAGAAAAGATTCTTTCAACAATATTAAGGATGCAATATACCAAGCCCTAGTGTTGCGAAGTCTCGATTTTAGCAAAGATTTCTTCCTCTATAATTTTGCCTTCGACCAATCATTAGTTGTAATACTGACTCAGAAGGATGATGACAACAATGAGGCCCTGGTATCATTTATGAGCACTAATCTACAAGGGGCCAAACTAAATTACCTTGCTATAGACAAACAGGCGTATGTAGTATACAAGGAAGTGAAACACTTCAGATTTTACATCCTAAAGAATCATACCAAAGTCATAGTGCCTCACCCTGCAATCCGATCCCTATTCACTCAACAGGAGATGGGGGAAAGAAGAGGAAACTGGATGGCAGTAGTCCAATAATTTGATCTAGATATAAAACCTGCAAAACTGGTTAAGGGACAAGGGTTATGTGAACTAACAGTTGAAGCCCAGGACCAAGTAAATGAAGACCCCATATGGGAGAATGAATTAGCATTCTGGTGTGGTGAAGCTTCATGCGTCTCCCCAGTGCAAGAATCTTGGTACAAGAAACTGACTTATCTCTTGCATCATGGAACTTGCCCAAAAAACCTAAATCCTAGGGAAAGGAGAGCCCTCAGGTTAAAATCAGCCCAATATCATCTCGTAAATTCGGTGCTCTTCCGTGTTAATTATGACGGGGTACTTTTAATATGTCTCGAACATAAATATGCAAACAAGGTTCTGAAGGAGCTCCATGATGGTCCTGCAGGTGGATATTTCACAGGAAACACAACCGCTCACAAAATACTAAGAGTTGGCTATTATTGGCCTACTCTATTCAAGGACGCTCACACGTACGCTAGAAACTATAAAACTTGTCAAATAAGCACGAGGAGGGAAAAGAGAGAAGTCGTCCCACTCCAACCTGTGGTTGTCTCTAGGCCATTTGAGAAATGGGGGTTAGATATCATAGGAGTAATCACACTGATTTCTTCAAAACAACACAGATACATACTAACTCCCACAGATTATTTCACAAAATGGGTAGAGGTCATCCCTCTTACTCATGTAAACGAAAAGGTGGTGATCCAATTCATAGAACAACAATTGATCAAAAGGTTCGGTGTGCCTTTTGTCCTTGTTTTTACAATGTCACTTACTTTTCTTCCACCTTATTAATAGAGTTTTCTCTAGACAAGGTAATCATAATCAGATACTCTGCAAACTATCATCCACAGGGGAATGGAGTGGCAAAATCAACCAATAAGAACCTAGTGAGGATATTAAAGAAAACAGTTGCAGACAATCAGAGGAATTGGAACAGTTCAATCCATAACGCCTTATGGGTTTATAGAGTAACACCCAAGGAAGCCATATGGAATTCCCCGTACTTTCTGGTATATGGACAATAAGCCATTCTCCTGAATGGGCTATATCTTCCATCTCTTCAACTTGCTCAGGATACGAGAGGACAGCCCTCATCAGTCATACAATAAAGAATTGATACCCTCCTCATGCTGGAAGAAGAAAGGGAGAAAGAAAAATCAAAATTCACAGCTCATCAGTAGATAGTTAGAAGGTGGTTTGATAAGCATAAGGCCAAAGAGAAGAATTTTGATGTAGGAGACTTAGTCCTAAAATGGGACAGAGAAAATGAGCCAAAAGGAAAACATTCTAAGTTTCAGAATCTATGGTTCAGACCTTTCCAGGTGGCCAAGAAGATTGGGGTAGGCATGTATTGGTTTCAGAATGTCCGAGGGGAACCTGACACCCTCCCAGTGAATGGCCAATCCCTAAAACAATATTTTCATTAAAAAAAAAAAGTGTGTGTATGTGTTTTTATGATGTTTTGTTTTTATGAAGGATAATTGTGGAGTGCATTTTTTGTTTTTGTTTCTTTCTATAGTACTTATACTCTTTTGAATATTGTTTTTAGAAAAACATTGGTTGACCCCAATTCATGTGATATGACAAACATTGTTCCTGACTCATCGCTCACATACAACACAAGAAGCGATGGGAGACCTGCGGTTGTTTTAAATGGTTTTCTATCTAACCTGCAAATGAAAAACCTTGGGAAAATGACGAAGTGTCTTCCTACTGGTCTGGTAAAACCTTTAGAGAAAGGTGGTAATATGAAAAGGATTATGTGTACCTCAAAGACAGAGCTAGAAAAAATTCACCTTAACCATCTCATTTTGCAAATCACAGACGTCCTCCTCTCTCACTCACTCAGGGCATTCTACCGAAATAAAATCAACCATATCAAATGAGTGTACAATAGGAGAGGGTATGAATATAACTCTGTTGGGGCTATGGATGCTCCCTGACAGCATATCAAGGTCTATAATGTTAGGGTGAATCCGTTGGGGCTATGGACACTTGCAGGCAGCGAAGAAACATTGTAGCAAATGAATAAGGATAACTAAAGGGCCTGGGGCTAGTGAATGATTTAATCGACTCTTGTCAGAAGGGATATTAGTCAGGGTTATAGGAAATTAAGGTGGAATAAAGGTTGAAAACCCCACAGGTAGGCATAGATGCATCAACCAGGGAATTTCAAATGCAAGTATAAAAGAGGCCCTGATAAAAAACCAATTAAGTTGTTAACCAACTTTTGCATCAGCTGAACCCGAGGTAGTAACAAAGATTATTCTTTCACCCAATAAGTCACCATTTTTTGAGAACTCAATACACTCTAAAGCATCCTTTATTGAATGCTTGATTTTTTGGGTACTACTTGATATTCTGCACTATCTGATTCGTTTTCATTTTTTGAGAAATGTGTTTTGTCTTCGCTTATTTCTCATGACTCTCATCACATATTCAGGTTTGTTTGAACTTATGAAACTCCATGACTTAAAAGGCCTCAAAAACTGAATAAATAATCAAAAACAAAAACACTTCACCTGACGTGCTCAGATTCGACATCAGAAGGAATTCAAAGAAGGAAAAGAACCACTTGGGAAACCTTATTCACCGAGCGCCAATCTCCATCGGCATCGGCAAAAGGAAGTTTTTGTTTTGTGTCAAGTCTTTCATAAGGATACCATTGATCGTTGATTCCCCTTCGACATTGGTAACAAACGAGGGGGATAGACGTTAATGAAGAGAGAAAAGATATTACCGATAGTCGATTCCCAGCATGCTTATTGGAATCGAGGAAAACCTAAAAGGATCGCAGCAAACATTCTGACCGCGCTAAAATTTATTCCTGATCACCGATCCCCGATGCATTTTCAGCATCGGGAATTTTTCGAGGGAGCTAGTCCGAAGAAATCACTTGAGAGGTTTATCACTGATCGCCGACCCTGGATACTTTTTTAGCATCAGCAAGATAAGGTTTTATTTATAATGAATGACTTAAGGAAATTCCCGACTCCGATTAATACATGCTAATTAAGTCACCGGTCTTCATCGCCACGTGTCTTTACCCGGTAGGAGGATCGTATGGTTTAGTTTCATCCCAAGTCATTCTTGGTTCCCTAGGTCCAAGTCACACCTATGAGTCAACTTTGCCACGACAACATTATATAGTGAAATTGATCAGCGTTAGATCTTTTTGCATAAATACATCAATGAAAACGTTCATAGAACATCCCCGATCCCCGATCCACCCACTGAGAGAGCGACACGATGGGACGTTTTAGCATTAGACACGATCGCATTTTGATAATTTAAGGAGCTAATTAATACCAAATCCCGCATTAGTTTCTACCTTGTTCTCCAATCAAAACAACCATTTAAAATCACCGATAGACACCATCACCACCCACGCCTCCGCCGTCAACCCACAATGAATTTAAGTTATAGAGATTCAACTAAAGATTTTTAAAATTTCACTCATAACCCGAATTGAATGAGTGATGTGACATGTTAAGTTCTTCCCTGTTTAAATTATCTTGATCCATTGTAAATGAAATCATTCTGCACATAAAAAAAATCCAGAGCATCCAAAGGAGCAATACGAGTGACTCGAAGGCTATATTGATCCCGTGATTGTTAAAATATCCATGTTTTAACAAGATTCAAAGGTATGTATCCGAGTCTGTAAATGTTTTGGTTGTAATTCATATGTTTTTATCCAGTTTTTGTTTTACACAGTCTCTAAAATTTTATTTCAGTTGTAGGAACAATGTCGCCAAGAAAGACAACCACTAGATGATCGCCAAGGGAACCAAAGCTGAAAGAACCAGAGGTAGGCGAAGGATCTTCTCCAAGGGCTGCAAAATAATTGGAATACACTCCAAGGCTGGAACCTATTAAGACAACAATGAAGAAGATTTCCATCCAGCCTTCGGCCTTTGGAGATATAGAGGCAAGCACATAGAGTAATCGATCAGTTCTAGGATGACCCAAACCTCGTAGAAATAACAAGGGTCCCTGTCAACAACCCATTCGAAATCCAGACAGGTCCAAGTGGTCCAGAGCCAATATAAATTGAATAAATCATTGGGTCATATAACCCTGAAGTTTCAGCGCCATAGGTTGGATCACCAAGGGATGTTTCATATTAGCCAAGGATAGCAATAACATCAAGGAGAGAAAGTGCACCAAACCCACTCTATGACTAGATAACAATATATGATGATGAGGAAATTTTGTAGGTGTCCCTGGTGACTCCAGTGCAGATCACAGAGGAAAAGGAGCTCGAGAAGGCATCTTCCCCAGCTCTCGTCTCTCAAATTCAGGACCTTCCACAAAATGACCAGGAGGTCGAAAGTGTCTTAGACACTGAGATACTCGATGTATCAGAGATCCAAATGGATAGTCCGACAGATGAGACAGGGTCAGACGAACAAAAGGAATAAGTTCCATAGTAGGAAATCAACATCTCAATGACCGATTATCAAGTAAGTATCGATCCTACCCTTGATGCTTCAATTTCAGCTGGTACTCTACCTCCCAATGAACAAAAACCAAAGGCTGAACCTTCATAACACATAGAATAGGTTCAAGAACCCAGTCTTTAACATATATACACCGTCGGAAGCCTGGGAAATATGCCTACCTGGGGAGATCAACAAATCCTCGAATCTGTGGATGAAGTTGTTGATATACATGCCATATCCTATGACTGGAAAAGGAAAGCTATCATAAAGAGGACCACCAAGAAGAGGAGGCTTACTCTGGATCGATCCATCCTCATCACCAAAGAGAAAAAATTGATCAGCACCGAGCATGCCAATACGTCCGAGCTTATCGACGCATGGATGGAGATCACAGATTCCACCCTGGATAGAGCAATAAAATATGAAGAGGAGTTGGCCACTGCACCAAAGGAGTTGGAACATCTGCGCCATTTGGAGAAATACTATCAAGACTCCACACAGGACATGGTTTTCTTGAGAAGTAAATTCCAACATGCCTACAGTAAATTCACAAATGAGTGACACCTTTTAACTACAGGGATAACCAAATTCCAAGAAGACACCCTGATGGCGCTAGAAACATGCAAGGACGTGGAAAGGTGGTACGAGAAGTCCCACCAAGCCGTGGAAATAATTGATTACATCAATGTGGTTCAAAAGGGATGAGACGCTGAAGAGCACGGTATTCGGGTGTTAAGGGATAGCAGCATCGACCACATAAAAAAGTCATCCAAATACTGGGTAAGAATGGCCCAAGAACCTCATTGGGAAATCCAAGAGAATTGGGCTGAGTGCAAAAAGAGTTGGACCTAAATCAACCAGGCGATGAGAGATATCGACCTTCCAGAATTGGGCACACCCGATGACTTTGTCGACTTGCACGACATAGTCAAATTACATGCCAAACAAGACTCATCGTGGGCTAAGGAGGTAAGAAAGGTGGAGAACATGGCACCAGGAAAAGTGCATCAGTTCATGGAGCACCCAATCAAGGCTTGGATAGTGCTATAGCAGTTAAGTGCTAAAGTAGTCAAATATCGGGCACGTGCAGTGGAGATCAAGGAGATCCTTTCGGCCCCGATGGAACACAGGTTCCCGTACGCCAACACATGCGAGGAACTCTTCGTCAAATGGTCGAAGTACGAGAAGAGTCATCCACTCAAGTGATATCATTTGACGACTCTTAGAAGACTGAGAGATGAAAGAATCATGTGGCGAGTTTTTGTTTTACTTAGCTGCACTTTTGATAGTTATTTTTAGTTAATAATATGTTATAAATAATATGATCGACCTATTAGCAAAGGGTCGATGGTTGTTGCAAAGACCCTCATTTTTGGATTTCTAAAGAACTATTTTTCAGCTGCCTTAATTGAGAAGTCATGTTTAGGACCAGAGACAACTTTGTGTTTTTCATCAAAAGTGTGTGTGATTAGATCTGAAGAAGAATTATTTATGATTTTATCTCATGAATGGATGTTGTAATGAGTAAGAGCCTCTGAATCTATTGATAAGTTATCTGATTCAATATTTTTATAGTTCTTGTCTTCAATGATGAAAAGTAAATCGATGTGCTAATATGTGATCGATGATTAGAGTTAAGAAAACTATTTTTCTTGCCATCGTTTATTGCATGTATGTTTTCTCCTGATAATAGGATCTTAGTCAATAATTGGAACACCAACAGGTTAATGTATTACTACTAGGATTGTTGTAGGTGTAAGAATCATTGTCTGCATGCTTGAGCAGAAGGGTTATCCCGAACTCAACCTTCTTCAATAGTTAATTCTTTCTCTTTGTTACCCAGTTGGTTTATACCAGCATTTATGCTGTATCGGCCCCACCTATAAGAGAAAATACAAAAATAGAATGTTTGAACTGAAGGAGGATCTTTTCACAAGACATCCTATCGATCACTACATAAATCCCATCGATCATTTTTCCGGATCGCAAGGTCTAGAGAACCATTCCACCATTAAACGATGTAGAGTTTAATTGGGCCTCGGTGGCAGTTTTGGTTGCTACTGTTGAGTTAAAGGGATTTATGACCCCTCAACAGGTCGTTGGAGCGATGCTGCAGAATGTTGTGCTCTTGACAGTGGTGGCCACGAATTGCAAACTCTTCTCACCGAGGCCTTTTTCATGTTATTTGTACAATTCAGTGGTGCCTTGCAATGTCTCTAGATAGTTAGCATGAGGAGCAGGAGTGTTGTTGACCTACTTCAAGCCAAAAAATTATTCCACTGTGGAACCACTCTCCTATTTCTTTGTTGCCTCAGGCCTTCCGAAAGATATTGAGATTGCGACAACCAACATTGACCTTCCAAGGAGAAGACTGCAAGGAATTCCTAAACATGGTAATGATTTTTGTATGCATGTTGAAGAGCATCTCGATGGCTTTTGCATGTTGTCCCACTAGAGGAACAACACATAATTTTATGCATGTTTCTTTTTTTCTTTTTTTTGTAGCTCTTTTACATATATTTATGACGAATATGTTCAATGCTTTGGTGAAAATAACTCATTCCATTGTCTATGGATAAATATACATTGCCCAATATTTTTTTTTATGTATTTACTATTAAAAATATTGCCTTGGAATCTTGGTTGTTGCTTCTTTGTTGGATTTAACACCTCTTCTCGTTTGCATAGTTCGATAGTCTCGTACTTATTGAATATTGTATTAGCTCAAGTAATTTGATCTAATATGGAGCATTGAACAATTATATGACAATGCATTGTGTCGATCCCATCAGGCTTCTATGGAAACATAAATGAATTTCAGACAGTTTCAAACCAACATTCAACTCGATTTGTAATGCAGATAGAACATAGCAACACCAATTCACTATGCGACAGTTGGGGCCCTGCCCTAGAAGTTTCGTTTTCATCTCAACCTTGCTGAGAAAATGATTTCTTATTTCCCTTTTTCTTCCTTGATTCCTTTACTCCAAAAGGAAACATTTTATTAGTTGTCCATCCCCTAGCCTCTATTTGAGCACTTTTACTTTATTAATGAAATTACCAAATTTCTTCTTCGTAAATGAAAAAAAAGGGATATATGGTGGCTGAAGTCAAATGGGACTATGAAATCAACCACAATATTAAAATTCAAGATCGTCATTGTTGTTTCTAGATATGCAATTATTAATCTTTAATGCTAACAACCCATCATGCAAGAAGTTTAATACTTAAGATAATATGTCAAAGTCTTTGAATAATGTATCAAGAACACAATTACTCCGACAAGTAGCAATAAAAACAAATCTTCAACAAAGCATTTTCTCACCACCTTTTTAATGGTACAAGCACAATAGAAAACGAGAAAGTGGATAAAATATTGCACTAGAAAATGATGGTTTTGCAATAATGGCGCTTGTTTGAGACAAATTCCCACTTACGAAAATTTCCCTCCTCTTTTCTATTTTCCCACTCTTTTTTATCCCCTTCTTTTCCCTCTTCTATACTTAACCAAATTTTGATTTCTTTTCCCCTTGTACTTTCTCTTTTGGGTTACTTAGTCATTTTTTCAAAACTGTCTTGTTGTGCGGGTTGGTAGACTCACAGGTTCACATTTGCATTCATGCTTTTATATCACAATTCCGACTAAGCACTTCCCCTTTACATACCTAGCGACTTTTTTGATCGCAGGTTCCCATGCAGGTGGTCTCTAAATTACACTTTCATTGTTTTGTGACCTGCAAACAACAACCGAGCTTCCATGATATACAAATTGACTTCTAGACTCCCACATCATCCCCTCTTCCATGTTACACATTTTGCATTCAAAATTTATGAGACATACAATTTGACCGTCGGGGCCTCACATGTCCTTGGGAACCCTTGTCACCCTATTTTGAAACCTGTCTAATGACTTTCCACACTTGGCCATTTCTTGGAATCTCTTTCGTGGATCGTTGGGTTGGCGGGTTCAGGAAATTTCCAATTCCTAGTCCTTGTTTCTTGTGCCCCCCACCTTGACACTTCTTTCCAAGTATATGCAATAAATATACAACTTCTCCAGAAACATGTAGAAAAGATATTGCCATGAAATGGGATATCTATTATAGATTTGAATATATTAGCCCTTATTTTCCCTATTCTATACTTAACCAAATTCCCGTTTATTTTTCTACTTTCTCTTTCTGGTTACTTAGTCGTTTTTCCGAAAATGTCTAACTGACCGGGTTGGTGGACTCACGGGTTCACATTTTCACTTGTGTTTTTATATCGCAACTCTGACCGACCGCTTCCCCATTCCATACCTAGCCACTTTTTGCGATCGCAGATTTTTAGGCAGGCGGGCTCTAGATTGCACTTCCATTGTTCCGTGACCTGCAAACAACACCTGAACTTCCGCGATATACAAATTTACTACCAGACTTCCACATCATACCCTCTTCCATGTTACACAGTTTGCACTCAAAAGTTTTAAGACCTACAATTTGATCGCTGGGTCCTCACGTCTCCTAAATAACTATTGTCACCCCATTTTGAAGCCCATCTGTCCGCTTTTCATACTTGGACATTTCTTGAAATCTCTTTCGTGGATTGTCGGGTTGGTGGGTTCACGAAATATCCAATTCCTAATCGTTGTTTCCTGTGCTCGCCACCTTCGCACTTCTTTACAAGTATGCAACAACTGAGGTTTAATGCTAACATCTCACCATGCAACAGCTGTAAATATTTTCATTGATGACTAAAAGCCTCGAGGAGAAAGTCACACTGACTATCCCTACATAACTTGTCCAGAAACTGCACCCGAAATTTCACGATATACAAACTGACTGTTGGACTGCCCCATCATGCCCTCTTCCATTTTATGCATTTTTCACTCAAAATTGCCGAGACATACAAGTTGACGGCTGACCCCTCACCTCTCCGAGTAACCCTTGAAACCCTATTTTGAAGGTTGTCCAACCTCTTTTCACGCTTGGTCGTTCCTTTCTTGCTCTTCCCCATCCCCGCCACCTTTGCACTTGTTTATAATAAAAAAATGTTTATAAAACATTATATATATATATATATATATATATATATATATATACAATTTGATCGTCGGGCCCTCACCTCTCCTGAGTATCCCTTGTAACCCTACTTTGAAGCTCGTCCCACCACTTTTCATACTTATATATATATAAAAGAGTCTTATTTGTAATAAAAAAATTGTTTATAAAAACATTATTATACCGTAAATATTTTCATTAATGAGTAAAATCCTCGAGGAGACAGTCACACTGACTATCCCTACACAACTTGTGTAGAAACATGCAGAAAAGATACTGCCAGGTAATGGGATATCTATTACAAATTTCAATATATTAGCGAAAACGAGTCCGACCATCTGTTTCCCTATTCCATATTTAGCCACTTTTTTCAATTGCGGGTTCTCGGATAGGCAGGATCAAGATTGCGATTCCATTGTTTCGCAACTTGCAAACAACACCTGGAATTCCGCGATATACAAATTGGTCGTTGGACTGCCTCATCATGCCCTTTTCTATTTTACGCGTTTTGCACCCAAAGTTTTTGAGACATATAATTTGACCTTTGGGCCCTCACCTCTCCCGATTTTCCCTTGTAACCCTATTTTGAAGCCCG
>JASDQU011404937.1:24552-42511 GCA_032191745.1 Picea mariana | reverse complement strand
ATATCGATGGGTCCCTTATAGGTCATTATCTCAAGAAAGACCCTACTTGAGATAACCTCTACCTAGTTAGGATCAACTATCACTTCTTTGGTCAGTTTTCAAAGATGTCCCCCTTAATGGTCACATTCCATAGCTTGCAACTATGGAGCCCCTCCCAATGGTGACATCATATCTTGCTTTGATCCTCTCTCCTCCACTAGTACCATTGGTATTTTTCACCTCTACGCTTGCATTGAACTTAGGTTGATGCATGTCACCTCCTACGCTTGCATAAAATACCCCATTGATGTATGCCACTTCTCATTCTTGCACTAAATTTAGGATACCATGTGTTTTTTTTGTGCTTTTGATGACTATATATTACTAGTTTATGATGCCTATTATGCTCACACTCTCCAGATTATCGCATGTCACATGGGACTCATGTTACTTCCTTGACTAGTGTATGGCGCCTTAATGACTACAGAAATCCTAGAACAATGAATGCCCTTTGCTACACTCACCTTAACTCCAAGTTTCCATATGTTACATGTATTCTTGTGATAACCCTATATTAGAGTGTGTTTCATCTCTCTCTCATGTTCACTCTTCGTCGGTTAATGTCATCTCATGCATTTTTCCAATGTCATGACAGTGTCATCAACTTCTTTCTCTTGCCTTTGTTAGAACTACCCTAACACCACAACCTCCCATCTTTACCTTTTCATCTATCCTCCATCCTTTCCATAAGATATCATGTTGCTAATCCTACCTCACTTGTGGTAAGATGCCAACCTCTGTGATGTAGGTATCTAGCTAAACATGTTCTTTCATTACTCATTGCTCATTCTTGGAAATGAAAGTATGTATTAGTCTACCCCCTGTATATTGAACATATTCATGATGTAGCCAAAATTTTGGACCTCATTATTATTGTCCGGTTGATGTTCTTTCCTTCATACATTCTAGTTAGGGCATCAAACATCTCTTTTGGAGTATTCTTAGAAGAAACCTGAGGTATCAAGTGATCTTTAATGGAGTTTGCAATGATCCTTTTAGCCCTAACCATATCCTTCTTATACTTTGCTTTGGTCGCATCTTCTTCGAGTTTCGGTACAATTTCTTTTATGAATTTTGCAATGTCATTCTCTTCAAGAATGAGTCTAATTCTTTACTTCCAGACACGAAAGTTTTCCATACCTTCTAGCTTGTCGGCAAGCTTGGTGCTTGCAAACATCTTGACTTGGAGCTAGGAAAATGACCAGAAAATGAAAGTACTCAGAAAGTGAATCTGAACTTACCAGGAGATGTGTTGGGCTAAGGCAACTAGGTTGGAGTTGTATGTTTTCAAAAAATCCAAATTTTACACCTTGAAACTGGACTTGTGCAAATCTGGACTGGTACTTCTTGTACTAGTTCTGGTTTCCTGGTTTTCTGGTACCAGTCAAAACTAGGGTTTGACTTTCTGGAGGCTCTGGCCACTGAAAAGGTGCGCTCAAGCTACCAAATGATGCGCTAGAGTATGGTGCACTTCCCTAGATGGTTTTTAGTCTGAAATTCCTCTCCAATAAAAATCTCTAATTTTCTTATACGACAACAGTGACATTTTTGGATACCCAGTGAAAGGTGATCTATTCAGTCAATCTCTGATACCATGTTAAATTTAGAGTTGTTATTAAGTTCTTTTCAATTTACTAGGGCATAACAGCATGAGTAGGATCATTGAAAGAAACACAATCACAAGGTACACAACATTTTATCCTGGGAAACCCTCATGGGGGAGAAAACCCATCGAAACCTTCTGCAATAATAGATTGCCAATACAATGCTAAGACTTAAGACAAAACCATGCGCCTCTCTCTCCTTCTTGCAACTGCAGCTACCTTCAAAAGATGCGCACTAGAAGTGAGTGTGAGTGAGTGAACAAATGAGGTGCCCTCCTCACTTATAAATACTAGTTGAGGAGGTGTTAGGGTTAAGTCTCTTCATCAAGTAGGTCTGATTTCTTCCAATAGTGGTTAAAACCACTTTATTAAATCCCAGGGGTCGACTTTACAAACACCACCATGTAACTATGGTTTGACCAATCCACAAAAGTGGATTTCATCTTATACAAGACCCGACATGATCAATCCACAAAAGGGGATTTTATCTATAAGATAATAACTCAATTATAATTAGAATATTCTTCGAAGTTACAATATTTCAACAGAAAATTCTTGTAAAAATGTTTTTGAGTTTCATGTCAGATGGAAGATATCGCTTCCTGACATGATTTATGACAACCTTTGAATACCCTAGGATGGAGATAGTATCAATACCTTGACTCCATGCCAGACACAAACCTTGGAAAAGGGCATAAGCTTTAGCTTGATTATTGGTTGCTATGCCTAGGCTCCATGAAAAAGTGAGTTTGCTTTGTCCTCCTAGGGAAAAGATAACCCCACCCGCTCCTGCCACCCCGGGACAAATAATTTTTTTCCATTGACAAACAATCAATTTTGTTCATCGATGGACCTTGAAATTCGTCTTATCAGTGAACTTCAATGTTGTCTCATCAGAGGACTTCAAAACTTAGAAAACATGTGTTCGACAACTACAAAATGTTGTCATCGCCAAACTTCAAAATGTTCTCATCAACAAACTTCAAAATGTTTTCATTGTCAAACTACAAAATGTACCTCGACAAACAACAAAATGTTCTCATCATTGAACTACAAAATGTACTTCAACGAGCTACAAAATGTACCTTGACAAACAACAAAATGTTCTCATCATTGAACTACAAAATGTACTTCAACGAACTACAAAATGTTCTTCATTGCCAACTTCAAAAAAATTCTCATCATTGGAGTTTGATATTCCTCTTCATAGAACTACAATTTTCCTCATCGATGGACTTAATTGTTTTTCTTCATTGTTGAACTTAAATATCTACACATCGATGGTCTTGAATTTTTCTTTTCATTGGTGAACTCATTTAACTTAGAATTTTTTTACCAAATCTGCGATGAATCTGGACCATTGATTCCAAGATCAAATGTGATCTAGGTCGTTGATGAGTATACATAATTTTCAAATGTAATTTTACATAGGGCCACCATAGAATCTTTGGACTTAGCTTCGCATAGCCAATTTCGACCCTACGCTTGTCAATTTAACACCCCCGCACCAAATACGTACAAGATTTCATTTGAAAATTGGGGATTTCACTCTGATTTTATCATTTTCCCCAATTTCGATGCAAATTAAAAATCCACAACAATGAGTTTGTCAAATTCGCACTGGTCTTCATCCCATATAGATATGATGTTGAAACCTTGCCTCTGATACCACTCTGTAACATGCCCAGCTCTCATCTTGAGCCATGTTACTACCAAATCGACATACTACAACTCTAATACCAACTTAAAAATACATGCACATAGCATGATGAATAGACTTATGCATTAACCATAAAAATGTTTGCAGATGCATACTGCTTAGGAATACACCACATTTAAATGCATAAATAAAAAATAAAATGCAACAATTAAACACGACTTTGAAACAACAAATCAACAGTTATTAGAACACTTAACTTTATAAACATTTTACACAACCAACTACAAACGTCGAACGTTCCACCCAACCATAGGCATTGTTGCTCAAATTCTCTCTGCAACAAGCCACCCTCAAGCTGGGGCTATGGGTCGACAAGGACAAATGGGCTCCTATGGGTATCTATAGTCCACAAAAATAACCCAATACCTAGTAAAAACACAGTGAAGCGACTCTTACAACGATTCCAATTGCTTCGCTCTCTTCCCCATCAGCCTGCACAACCCAAGGGACTAGATTTCCTTCTCTGCACTACAATCCCCCAAACTATCTCCATTACTACTAGGGATCCAGCACAGACCAGCTAAGAATATCTCACTT
Source organism: Picea mariana (assembly GCA_032191745.1). NCBI lineage: Eukaryota > Viridiplantae > Streptophyta > Pinopsida > Pinales > Pinaceae > Picea > Picea mariana. Next base: position 38,611 of record JASDQU011404937.1, on the reverse strand, counting down.
GGGGGCTCTAGGAAATCCAACTATAACAGGAGTGCTCACAATAGTGTTTACACATGCTCCTTTACCATATTTCTCAACATAAATTCATTTACAGGCATGGCAACCTCATTCTTAGCATTATTACCAGCTTCAACAAGTTGTCTTCAACACCTACTATGGTTTTTTTCCTTTTCCTAGAACTAAACTCTCTTTCTCTTATCTTCTTCTAAGTTGTAAAATTAGCTCCCCCTCTCTACTCAAATTTCCTTTCCCTAGCATGGTTGACTTTTGCAATTCTCCAAGATGATTGTACTTAGCCCACGCTCTCATAACCAAGTGGGATGGCTCTTTCACCCATTTCTTACATGCATTAAATGATACAAGTTCCATCATCGGTGTACTTATCACATGCTTCAATAACTAGGTGAGATGACTCCCCCCACCAACCTCCTAAATGCATTCAATGATTGGTTTTAATAAGTCAAAGGACGTAAAATAGTTAATCACAAAATGGTTTAGTAAAATGGCATGTGATTATAGGCATGTAGAGTTTTCCCTTGGAGCCCCTATTATCCCCTTCTCTTGTGAAATCATAACCCCCCATGACTATGTCCTTATCAGTGGATGTACTTTATTTTATTATTTTTCAATGTACATACCTATTACATTGTTTGGATCTTGACTATTTATCATATTTATGAACTAATCTTGGAATCAAAACCAAGGTTTACATATATAACCAATCACAAAGTCATATCTCCTTACCATATAATAAGATAGGATAAAAATATCTCTAAAAACATTATTTTAGTTTGTTAATAGATATAATTAATGTTGAGATCTAATCATCTATGTCAATAAGACCAACCATAAAGATATTTGTTTACAATCTTACTTGTCATTTGTATCATTCTTATATATGTTAAAACATTATTTTAGTTTGTTAATAGATATAATTAATGTTGAAATCTAATCATCTATGTCAATAAGACCAACCATAAAGATATTTGTTTAATCTTACTTGTCATTTGTATCATTCTTATATATGTTGATTCACTTGGCATCCACTCACCTTTACCAAAAATGCAATTTCAATTATCCTTCACAAGTATCCATACATCAAACACAATGAAATGAATCATATACAAATATTACTTGTCATTGGTATCATTCTTATAAATGTTGATTCACTCATCCACTCACCCCTACTAATAATGTAATTGCAGTTACTCTTCACAAATGTCCATACATCAAACATAATGAAATAAATCATATAGAAATAACGTTGTTTTTTGTAAATTTGCAAATGTTAGTTTAAATTATTATCAATAATTTGAATCTTTATAATTAAAGATGTTTTTAATATGTTTATATTCATATAAATCATAATTTAGTTTCAAAGGATAGCTTCAATGATAGTTTCAATCCTTTTCCTCTAAGATGTAAATCCATTTCCCCATTGTGTGAGGTCGACAAATATCAACCTCCGACTATAAAGAAAGAGTGGGAAATTAACTTCTTCAATTTTATCTTAAAGACTAGAGGATAGGTGAAATCAAATGCACATTAATGACCCAAAATCATTTCTTTTGTACAATATTTGAATTTCCAAATGTATAATTACAGATACATTGTTCTTATTTGTAACTCATTATTCATCCTTAATCTTTGAAACTACCAAGTTTATTTTCAAATAAAAATAGAACATTTCTTACATGAAAAACCATCCTAACATTGTCACATTATTGAAGTACAATGCCACGAAACTATCTGACATGGTCATATTATCTTTTACTACTTGAAAGAAGTATACTACCAAGTTTCAATGATTAAGATGAGACTTTTTGAATGAACAAACCTTATTCAGTTGAAATCTATATTAAAAAATAATTATAAAATGCTGATTTTGCTGGTGATAAATGCAAGTAATCTTTTCCCCCCTCAAAGATATTAGCATAGTCCAAATTTCAAGACCGAACTGACATAGTTGAAATCTATGTTAGAAAATGGCTATAAAATTGATTGTGCTAATGGTAAATGCAAGTTATATTTTTCTATTTTAAAGATAGAACTAAGTAATATTTTTTTATCTCCAAAATATTATTAAGTAATTTTTTTATCTCCAACATACTAATATTTTTCTATGTTTTAAGTAATATTTTTTTATCTTCAAGATATTACTAAGTAATTTTTTTATCTCCAAAATACTAATATTTTTCTATTTCAAAAATATATGCATTCTAACCTTGAAACCTGAACCATTAAATATTGAAAAAAATTCAAATGCAAATTTTGCAGTGTTAAAAGTTGAGATGAATCTGTACTCTTTATTGTGTTATTATTATGGTGGGTTTTTTTCATAAATTTATATGTTTAAACACTCTTTTTTCCAATTCATTTTATTAGTATTAAAAAAATTCTAACATTATAAAAATTACAAGATCGATTTCTTAACATTATAAAAATTTCTTTTATAAAAATTACAAGATCAACATTATAAAAGTTCTATTTTTAAACATTTTGAATTTTTTACAATTGCATTATAAAAATTACAAGATCAACATTAAAAAAGTTACAAAAAATTTTATGGGATTATAAGTAGGGATTGGTACTAGTATCTGCTTAGTTACACATAGTTACAAAAACTTTTATGGGATTATAAGTAGGGATTGGTACTAGTATCTGCTTAGTTACATATAATTACATAACCAACAAAATAAAAGTTAAGTTGTATCTGTATTAGTTTATTTTATTTTAAAGGTTAAATGTATCTCTTACATTATAAAAATTACAAGATCAACATTTAAAAAAGTTACAAAAACTTTTATGGGATTATAAGTAGGGATTGATACTAGTATCTGCTTAAGTACACATAGTTACAAAAACTTTTATGGGATTATAAGTAGGGATTGGTACTAGTATCTGCTTAGTTACACATAGTTACAATACGAACAAAATAAAAATTAAGTTGTATCTGTATTAGTTTATTTTATTATAAAGGTTAAATGTATTGTACTAGTTTATTTTATTATTACTAGTATTTTATTATTAAACATATTTTAATAATTTTATTTTTAAAATTTTTAAATTTTTTAATTCAATTTATTGTATTAATTTATTTTATTATTACTAGTATTTTATTATTAAACATATTTTAATAATTTTAATTTTAAAAATTTTAATTTTAAAAATTTTAATTTTAAAAATTTTAATTTTTTTATTGTATTAGTTTATTTTATTATAAAGGTTAAATGTATATGTACTAGTTTATTTTATTATTACTAGTATTTTATTATTAAAAAATATTTTAATAATTTTAATTTTAAAAATTTTAATTTTTTTAATTCAATTTTTTGTATTAGTTTATTTTATTATAAAGGTTAAATTACATTGTACTAGTTTATTACTAGTATTTTATTATTAAACATGTTTTAATAATTTTATTTTTAAAAATTTTAATTTTTTTAATTCAATTTATTGCAATACTATTTATTTTATTATTAACCTGGTTTCAATAGTTTTATTTTTAAAAATTTTAATTTTTTTAATTCAATTTATTGAAAATACTAATTTATTTTATTATTAATCTGTTTTCAATAACTTTATTTTTAAAAACTTTAATTTTTTTAATTCAATTTATTTTTAAAAACTTTAATTTTTTTAATTCAATTTAGTGAAGATACTAATTTATTTATTATTAATATGTTTTCAATAACTTTATTTTTAAAAACTTTAATTTTTTTAATTCAATTTATTAATGTTATAAACGTGATGCATCTATTAAGACCATGCAATATATGATCCTTAAAACTATGATGTCAAAGCTTTATGTTTTAAAACAAACTAATTTATTCAACATATGGCTTGTAACACCTATAAATTGTATAATGAAAAACTCCAAAAAAAATTCAACAAAAAAGTTTTATATCGAATTATTCCTTAAAACCTGAAAAAAAAGACATTAACTCCGATTTATTAAATAAAGTCTTTAAACATGAAAGTTAACTGTTGATCTCTATTTTGATTAAAAAAAACCCATTAAATGAAATAGTGGAGAGTAATTCGGGGAAGAGCTCTATTTTTCAGTGTTGAATCTCTATTTTGATTAAAAAAACCATTATATGAAATAGTGGAGAGTAATTAGGGGAAGAGATCTCTATTTTTCCTCGTTAGCTAGGTAACAGGTTCACTAACAAAATTGGAAGGAAAGGTTAATTACTTTTAAGATATGCTTGTTGCATAAAAAACTAAGGGGATGAATAATCAGGCAAGCAGGCAGGGATGTCTGAGATATGATCACACTGACGTGCATTCCTTTCAAATGGAAAAGATTGTGTCCAGAGGAAAAGATTGTGTCCAGAAACCTTTCATGAGGTGACTAATTCAGTCCATTTGGGAGATCTTGCAACTTTTAAATCAGAGCTGGTTGATGCTTGCCCTCCTTGCTGGATGGAGAAACCTTTCATGACGTGACTAATTCAGTCCATTTGGGAGATCTTGCAACTTTTAAATCAGAGCTGGTTGATGCTTGCCCTCCTTGCTGGATGGGGTATCTGTGTGACTATCCTTTTACTTAATGATATATCATTCCTCGTAATGCAACATCTGGTGCATTTTCAACTTAAAAATAAAAAATTGAAAACAACAAATAGGTTTAGAAGATTTTATTGAAAAACTTAGAAGCTAATGAGATTCAACGTCTAACAAAATTTGGGCAAATGAGGGAAAGAGGGGTTGAGAGATAGGAGAAATTTGACTATTATCAAATGAGTATATACACACAGTTCATTTGCAATAATTATTACAGCTGGGCTGGGTATGCACATCATTCTTCCAAAATACAGCACAATACGTATGGTAGTGGCCATACGAATTCCAAAAGAACCTCTTCCAAACAGTGCCAAGGATATTAAGGATTCTACACTTGGAACTCACAATCACAATCCTCGGAGCGTGAATGAGACTTGCAAGAAAACAGAAATTGGGAAAGAACCCTAATTGGAGACAGTAGAAAGTAAGGATATACAATCTTGAATTGAGACATGGTAATGAATATTGCATTTAATGCACATTAATAACCAAGAATCTGGCAAGAACAATGCCCCATGCTACCTAAAAAATCTATACCATTTGGAAGCTTCATTGTATGCCATCTAATACTTTGACTGATCTTCCCATTCTTTACAGGAACAATCATGGCTATCAGTGCAGACCCCATAGTACCCACCAAGTAAATCTTTTCTTTGCTGCTGGACATTGCTAAAATCAATTTTGGATCCCAACCCAAGAGCAAATCCTCAGGCTGACACTTTACAGGCACCCAGCGATCATCTTCTGGTATATATTGTTTATAACCACCAAAATCAATAATATAGAGCTTACCATCCATAACAGTGCTTGGTTTCCCCCATCCTTCACGTAAGCCCGGTTTTATTTCTGACCATGTATCTGTAATGGGATCGTACATGCCCCCACTCATACGACCTCTAATGCTCTGTGGTCCTGTTACACATAAATTCCCATCTACAACCGCTACATGTTTAAGAGGATTAGAAGGATTGTCAGCAATGGCACCTCGTGCACTTGCTGCAAACCTCCATGTGTTTGTAATGGGATCATAAACTTCCAAGCAAGGGAGGGAATAGCCTGTGAGATGGCACATGCCAGACCCTCCGACTACATACAGTTTGTTGTCGATTACTCCTACTAGGCAACCAAAACGAGGAGTTGACATGGATGCCACCCTTCTCCACTTGTTCTTCCTTGGATCATACATCCACACATCCCTGTACATAATCGTCAGAGTGTTAGTGTGGGACAAAAATAGCAACCACCCACTGTGTATTATACAAAAGCCCCTAGTTACAAACAAAACAAATGAATCCACACGTGGTAATATTAAACAGCTTGAAGCTAGGCAAGAAAATAGAAGACCTGATTTGTATATAAGCATAAAATCAAAGACTCTTTCCGCGGTGAAGTTAAATAAAGGTTTTGAAATGAGGACTTTCTCCCTGGTTGCTTTAAAGATAAAATGCATTTACCACTCAAATGACATTTTATTAACATACAATAGAGGATAAGTGCACTTTCCAGAGTTTAAATTGCATTCGAAAACATGCATTTGCAGTTTAATACAATGGCCATTCAGATGATTGATTGAAACCATGCACTGACTAGGGGGTCTATTTGTATTGCTCTTTGATTGTGATTTAAGGGGTTTTCAAATGAGGACTTTCTCCCTAGTTGCTTTAAAGATTAAATGCATTTACCATTCAAATGACATTTTATTAACATGCAATAGAGGATACATGCACTTTCCAGAGTTTAAATTGCATTTGAAAACATGCATTTGCAGTTTAATACAATGGCCATTCTGATGATTGATTGAAACTATCCACTGACTAGAGAGTCTTTTTATATTGCTCTTTCCACCATGATTGTGTTTAAGGATATAAGAAGATAACCAGTACATAAATATGCTGATTTAATCATATTTGAATGTTTTAAGAAAGGTAAAAACAGGTCCAGGAAGTACCTTATTGCTGCTTTACCAAATGGAGCACCGCCAATTACATAAAGCTTTCCTTGCAAGACTGCTGATGCTGCACCCAAGATTACCTGCCCTCCAGTCAGAGCTCGATCGTAGGGTATTGGAGGAAGTGCGTACCACCTATATCTCTGTGGATCTAGTGCATGCCATTGGCTGTAACCACCAATAAGTTGCCATCTTATTCTCTTACCTTGGCTCCTTTCATCCAAGTGCGGTGACGTCCCAATATGAAGATAAAGCCAATCCTCAGAGCACCCAAGCAGCTTCCGTTGCTCCAAGAACTCGCAGCTATCAATTGACTGGCGCCATGATTTAGATACAGCACGAAGACTAGAGTGATAGACACGAGGAACCCTCGCTAGACATTGTAAACCTATATCATTTGGCAACCCTGGCAAAATACTTAAGTCATTTCCTTCAAAGTCTGTGTTGGACGTACTACAGAATTCGGTGCTCTTTGCTGGCAACTCTTTCCGGGCAAACTTTCTCCACTGACCTACTTCCACCAGTGCCTATTATCAGTAATCTTGGAGTACAACAACAACAACAGAGCAAAAGAAAAGTCTGACTCGTTTTATTTTACTACCCCCCTAACCCCAATCCATAGGCCTTTGAATTCTAAGAGCATATTTAGAAAACATCACAGTTCAGTCATCTTTACTAAAGAAACCCAATGGAATTGTATTTTAGCCAAACAGAAGACAAACTGCTCAATAGCTGAAAAAATGTGTAAGCTTCCTGGATGTACTATTTGATCCTGAAAAACCAAAATCTATCATGGAACATTTGGTTTGGTCCTCTTTCTTTAAAGAGCCTTCGAAATGAATTTAGACTACTAAACTATACATATGATAAAAAGATTCCAAAAACAAAAAAACAGAAAAGAGAGCTTCCCGAAAACCTATTTCTCTCCACATAAATCAAGATTTACTTGGCCTAAAAGAGAAGATAAGTTGCTATAAGGTTAATAAAAAAAATACAAGAACAGAAAAAGAGCTTCCTCTAGGCCTATTTGGCTTCACAAAAACTAAGATCTAACAAAGAGCACTTCTTGGCTTAAGAGAAGATAAGTTGCTATAAGGTTTAACAGAAAAAAAGCTTGCGGGAAACCTGTTTGGCTCTACATAAACCAAGATCTAGCAAAGAGCACGACGTGGATTAAGGGAAGATAAGATGGCTCCACATAAACCAAGATCTAGCAAAGACCACGACGTGGATTGAGGGAAGAAAAGATGCTATACGGTAAACAAAGAAATTCAATAACTTAAAAAATAGAATAATCAGAAAAGAGAGCTTTCTGGAAACCTATTTGGCTCCACATAAACCAAGATCTAACAAAGAACAGTCTGCTCAGCGTGCATATTTCTGTCGATCAGCTCAGGTGAGACTTCGTCTCTGCCCTGCATTACAGTTTTAGATTTGGTAAAGTCAAATCAAATCCCCGCATTAGCTTTCAAGAACATGCATTATGATCACCCAGACAGTTGAGCTTATTGTCCACAAGAAAAAAAATGCATTTTAATGGAATGGACTCAGAAAAGTACATGTTGTACCAAACAGAGCCTCCTGGAAACCTATTTGGCTCCATGTGAATCAAGATCTAACAAATAACAGTATGCTCTGTATGTCAATTGGGTTTAGCCTGAGTGGTTTGTGCTGAGGGGTGTTTTCTCCCACCCAGGTTCAATTCCTGCAAGTGACATGTTGAGCTCTTAAATGAGTAAGCTATCGAAAAAGCCTCGGATTTCTACAAAATCTGAGTAAGCTATCAAAAAAGCCTCGGACGGATTTCTACAAAATCCGGTTTACAGGTACCATCCTCAAAAGGAGGGGAAGAGCCCGGTGGGTTTCCTAGGCTCTATTCCAAAGTAAATTAAAAAAAAAAAAAACAGTATGCTCAGTATGCATATCTCTGTCGATCAGGTCAGGTGAAAACTCATCTCTGCCCTGCATTGCATTTTTAGATTGGGCAAAGTCAAATCATTTTCATGTATTACCTTTCAAGGACATGTATTATGATTCCCTGGGTAGTTGAGCTTACTCTAGTTCTTTCAGGCATTCCACAAGCACAAAAATGCATTTTATATGCAAAACTTTCTGTTGCAAATGTCAGTCTTAAAAATACATATCGCATCGAATAGCCTTGAGGTGAAATTTAACACCCTGTCATAAGATGGTAAATATTCAATTTTCTTTGAGAACGAACTAAGCTTTTTATAATGGGATGCGACTAAGGGACACCTGTTTACATGGTTTTTACCAGCTATTAGAAAGTTAGCGAGTGGAGACGAACTAGAGGCATATACAAGTATGACTTGCCCTCTAATCAGGGCGACTGGGAACGAGCTAGAGGCATATACAAGTATGACTTGCCCTCTCATCTCATCAGGGCATACAGAGAGTTACTAATGAGATTTTACCATTCAGACTATGTCCCCTTGGCACAAGATCCTTCTGATCACGAGGATGATTAGAATAGAGCCCATTAGTCACAGGGACTAATCATGATTATCTAAAATTTATAAGCAACTACTATGGACTTCCCAAATCACGGGTGGAACGTGCATACCTAATAAAGGTACTTACACTATGAGCCTTCCCAACTCAAAACTAAAAAAGGCACTCTGAATTGCAACCTATACAGAATGATATTCCAAATTTCCCGGAAAATATAGAGCTTTCACCACCTTTCTAACAATAAAGATCAAAACCCTTCACAAGATTTGAACATCTATGGCAAAATACAAAATACGACAGGAAATATGAAAAACTTAAAACCCCCGATCATTTTGTCTCATTACAGATGATAAATCCCGGCAACTTTCATCCATATAATTGATCTGCGCAATGTACTAAATCTTAACTTAACATAACAGACTGGTGGAACAGCCATCAAAATCCCCAAAATAAGATCAAGGAAATGCAATAACTAACTCACCCGGTCTTACAATCTTGAGTCTTTTGCGAAGCCCAATCCGAAGCCACCTTAAAGACTTTAGCCCATGGATTCTAAACCAAAGACCGAGCAGCCTGTTTCGAACCCGTGACTTGAACGACGATTTTTGGCAGCTTGAAACAGCGATTCCCATCCTTAAGCAGACTCGAATAAATTTATCGGCTCCACCTTCTAAGAACTAGCTCTCCTGGTTCTCTGCTTCTATGAAAACATTTCGGATGGGGTTGGTGAGTTACTTATTGAACAATCAGTTGACAGAAACCGATACCTCCATTGTTTGTTTTCAAGAAACAGGGACCAAAATTCTACGTCAAATATGGATTCCGCTCCGTCGGTAATAGACAGGGCAGAATGACGTGACGTGGCGTTGGCGTCAACCATCAATAGACGGAGAACGGTTGGTCACTTGTCTTGACGGACTATAATTTAACGTACAGGTGTGTCCGATTTCAGTCATTTGCCTCCGTCAGAATATGCCACGTCTTCCTGAATTGCCTTTAGGCGTTATCCAAAGGATAGATAAATATGATTACGTTAACTATAACTACCTTCGATTTTTCCGACCATGGTTAGAATTTAGAATTTGCTTTGCTTTTAAAAATGTTTTTTTAATGAAGCTTTTAAAAATGTTTTTTTAATGAAGCAAAAGGGGTTGGATCTAATGATGAAAAGAGCAATTATTGGGTAAAATTCAATTCTAATGAGAGTGGTTTAATCTATAGTCATAAAGATACTTTGACATAGTGGTCAAATTTGTGGTTACATCTAGAGATATTAAATGTCCAAAGGAGTTGGATTTAATGGCAGAAAGTTAGGAGTTTTTCATCATTAGGTAAAATTCAATTCCAATTAGGATTGTTTACCCTAGAGTCATGAAGACACCTTCACGTGAGGTTGGATCTCATGGTGGAAAGCTAAGAGTTTTTCACCATTTGACAAGATTCAATTCCAATGAAACTCACTTAGCATGAAACACCTTGAGGTAATAATCCCTTGATGGGTGATTTTGACCACTAACAAAAAGAAATTATTTATTTATATTGTTGTGTTTTGCTATAATAAAATTAAGAGTAATTATGTTTATAATAATATTTTTAATTTGTCAATTGAGTCTATTTTTGATAGGTGGGAGTTAATTGAGTCTATTTCTAATAATAAATAGGAATGATTATTACCCTCCTACCAAACCTCTTACCAAAATTTAACTTTCTAAATGCACCAAAATTTATTTTTCTAAATGCAAGAATCCACAAACTCAAGTGAAATTTTAAAAAGTTTGAGTGTACTGGAATGCCTATCAGGTTCACCAACTTTTCAGAATTTTTGCTATGTGTTGTAAAAGTTTGAGTGTTTCAAAACTTTATATATAATTTTTTTTCAGATTTATTAAAATAATTTTTGTTAATGCTCAAAGAGGTTAGATCAATGTTGAAAAGCCAGAAATTTTTCAGTGTAGAATAAATTCAATTCTTGTAAAACCCTAACCTGAAACCATGAAACACCTTGAAATATATTATATTAAATAATATTGTGACATGCCCATGTTCTCCAAATTTTAAGCCCCTAATATATAGTGTATGCTAAACAACTCATTCTTTACATCCATTTTATTCTTATTTAATACATTACCATTAATTCATTTCTTACATCCATTTATTATTTATTTAATACATCACCGTTAACCTATTCCATACATTTATTATTTATTTATTTAATACATCACAATCATATCACCATTAACCCATTTCTTACATCCATTTGTTATTTATTCAATACATCACAATCATTCAAATACAAAAACTATTTTCAAAACAAATAAATAAAATTTTAATGATTCTCATAAAAAACAAATTTTAAAACCCAAAATAATCCATTTATTCCTTTTTTTAATACATCACAATCATATCATCATTAAGTCATTCTTTAGGATGTTCTTAGAGGGGTAGGGTATGTATACCTTCGTAGATTTTACCAGTCAAATAGTTGGGCGGAGGAGAGTCCCTTGTCCCACAAACAAAGAGGTTTCATACACCAATTTGGTGTGCTGACTTGGCTGTGACCTTAAAAATAGATTATTATTATTATTATTATTCAATACAACAAGATCATTCAAATATAAAAACTATTTTCAAAATAAATAAATAAAATTCTAGTAATTTTCATAAAAAAACAAATTTTAAAACCCAAAATAATCAGCAAAAGAAAATATCAGAAAATGTCATTCTAGAAATCGTGAAGGGTTCTCAATCTATTTGAGCACAGAGTATAATCAGATTAGTGTTGGATAAACTTTTTATTTTTTTAGGGTTTTTTGGCTAGAATGGGACGATGTAAATTTGGATATTATCTCTATTTTCTGTTGTTTAAATTGTATTTCTGAATGTATAAATGGATTCAGCCTATTGAAAAACTCCTAAATAATTCTGATTATACAAATTTAGCCACTCATTACCGGATTTCGGATAAAATCAAACAGAAAAAATTACCCAAAAATAACCAAAAGATAGAACGTTTAGATTACTGATCTCGCAAGAAATAGTAGAAACAGTTTTTCACCAAAAACCTCTGAACTGGAGAAATAAAACGCTCTGTTTAAGCCTGGAATATATTGGCACTCGACACAGTCACGGCCAATTGGTTGAAGTGTCTTCTTCTAATGTGCAATCACTGTTCTCAAAATCCACAGAAGCGAAACGTTCGACAAAACACTGATTTCTCTACTTATATACTGCACGCCACCGTGAAGAATCCTGCATACTGTAGTCGTCGATCCATTCCTGTATCTTGCAACAAGGATGGACCTGGCTACCAAGTTCACACAGATACTTCAAATACCAACAATGCCAACATCGCCCCATATAAACACAAACAACCCCTCTTCTGTTCATCATTTTCACTTTTTTCTTCTTCCTAGCGCTCACACACCGAAGGATTCGATCCCTGATCAAGCCCTGCTATCTAATCCATTATTGAGGTTGTGGACTAGTAGGCACCAACGAGTACCAAGTGAACAATTATTTTTTAAATAGAGCTCTTAACAGAGACAATAACTGAGGAGAGTTTGCTGACATATATCTCGCCATAGTTTAAACATTTTAAGTTTTTTATTTTTTTTCCTACTATCATTAGAATTCAGTAAGATGAGCAAGATGATTGTTGGCAAAATCTCAATTTTACAGTGCTCTAATCATGTTTCTGAGTGCATAAATGGATTCAGCTTGCTCAAAAACCTCTAGTCACCTGAAATATGTACGTTGAATCACTGAAATCTGTCATTCCAAATATTTTTCTAAATTTCCCATCCAATTTTGAATGAAACCCATCAAAAAATATAACCTCAAACACTTGAAATATGTATGTTGAACCACCTAAATCTACCATTGCAAATATTTTTCTAAATTTCCTATGAGTTTTTGGATAAAACTCATCAGAAAATATTACTTAAAACGTTTAGACTAAATCTATACTGTGCATTAATTATGCAGAAATCATGTAATAAGGGTAGAGCCTTCTGAAATATTGACTTATATCTGTAAATTAATTATGGGAAATCATGTAATAAAGTAGTACTAAGTATTACTTTTTAAGTTTTAAACTTTTTCTTTGATAAGTTTTGTCTAAAATTTGATCAGAAATTCAGAAAATTGTAGATTTCAGTGGTTGAGATTATACATATTGGGTATCTTGGGGTTTTGGGAAAGTTGAATTTATGTATGCCTTCAAAGACACTATTTAAACAATTTTGTAAAATTGTGATTTCACCAACAATTGCATTGCCAAAATTCAACAAAAATATAAAAAACATTAAACATTTTTAGTAAAATTGTTACCTAAAATGCATTTACTGTGGTTTCTAAAAAAAAGGTCGAGATAAATATCCATCTCTACTATGCCAAACCTGATCGAGAAAGATTTTATTTAGGGAGGAGGTTTTTGGTAATAAATATCCATCTCTACTATGCCAGTCCTCACCAGTTGTATGAGTTAGTTAGGATCTCTTGTTGTTTCTTGATTTGCTTGAGCCTATTTAGCTCAACTCTTTTCCCTTAATGAATATACTCGACGCTCTGCACTCTACACTTTCTTGTTCCCAATTTTGTCTTATCTTCTCTTCTTCTCATTTTGTCATGGTATCAGAGCTTCAAACGTAAGCCTCTTCACATAGTCTGGAGAGCAGCCCGATCCTAAGAAGCGTAGAACTTACACTGTCTATGAGAGCACAGGTCACAAGATTCTTCATAGTGATTGGAGAACATGACACATTCCGTGATACGCTCAAAAGATCATTGGAGACAACAAAATGCGTGGAAGCAGAGCTGCCGAAAGACGGAACATTTAAAGACTCTTCAAGAACAGTTCGTAGTCCGCTCAAAAGATCGTTGGAAACATAAAAGCGCGAGAAAGCAGAAGCTGCAGAAGGACGAAACAATTAAAGAGTCATGAGCATTTAAAGATTCGTGAAAGATTCGAGTAGTAGAGTTGTAGAAGGCAAAAACAATTAAAGATTCGTGAGGCTTTAAAGAATTCATGAAAGATTCGCAAAATTCCTTCTTCAGGAGAAAGTCTTTGCA
>JASDQU011404937.1:2288-24391 GCA_032191745.1 Picea mariana | reverse complement strand
AATCGAAGTGGACACGTCGCCAGAGATCCTGCACTGCGGCGATAATCACTTCGGAAGAAAGAAGGATACGAGAAGCCATAACTTCTGAAGGCCCGAAGCCCGGAGTTCATCTGGACCTTCCATCAACAAGGACATGCGGCGCCAGATCCCTCACTTCAGAGCCTTAGGATTCCAGAAGGTCTTGCACAGTGAGATCTACCCAAAGTCCCGAAGTAAATCTGATCCCTTGAAGGCTGTGGACACACGTTGACAAATCTGTCACTTCGGAAGGTTAACACTTCGGAGGTTTGTGGTGTTGTACACCTTGGATCACCTGAAGTCCTGAAGTAATTGAGGACCGTTGATCTCAAATCAACGAGGAACGTTGATCTTTGCAGCAGTAGTAGCAGGTAAGAAAGGACTATCACCCGAAGTCCCGAAGTAATTGAGGACCGTTGATCTCAAATCAACGAGGACCGTTGATCTTTGAAATAAGACCATTATTCGGTTATTCAGAGGAATTGGGAGCTTCAACGTCGAAACGCCCGAAGACCCAGAGTGCCTGGTTTTCAGCCCCGAGTCACATGAGAAGCTAAACTTCAATTTTTTATTTTTGGCTCTCGAGTAAACTCATATAGCCCAATTCCACCATTAGAGGGGCTACAGAGCTCAGATCTTTGAATTCGTAGATCTCGCACTCGGATAGTCAGATCCAGCCAGATCGAAGCTACAGAAGGAGTCTACCCCGCGATTTTCTCCCTGAAGCCACAACAGAGGATTTCACAGACCTAGTTTTACGCACATGATACAAATAAAGCACAAAAATCCCTCACAATATCTTATGCTCGGATAATCAGATCCAACAAGATGTATTAGTGTGATGAGATAGAATAGTTGATCCACAAGTGTGATCAAATTGGTGAATGAATAACCAAGAAACGTTGTTATGGGTCAACAAAGACGACTCAAGAAGTTGAGAAGAGATCTCAAACAGATCTGCAAAGAGAAAAACAAAGAAATGGCAGAATATTTCGCAAAGATAAATGAAAAGGTTCTAGTTGTACCTGAGGAGCTCACACAAGAATCAGATCAGAGGAAAATTGATGATATTTGAAGCAACACGAGCATGAATCTACCATTACCGCCACAGTATAATGGTAAGAATTTTGAATTTTGGTATGTTAGAATGAATGCATATTTGCATCTTGTAGACTGTTATCATAGTCTACATGATCAGGAAAGGGATGCATTAGCATTTCAAATCATCCAACAAGCCTTGGATGACAGTATGTTGCACAAGGTTGCAACAACAACATCATTGAAAGAAGTTTGGAGTATTCTAGAAACAAAGTACAGTGAAAAAGGGAGCAACAATTTGTTGAATGTTGCCACTCTGGAAGAAGCATCTGTGTCTGAAGCTACCAAAGGAACATAATAAAGGAGTATCTGTGTGTGAAGCAGAGCTACCAGAGGAAGAGAAAGAAGGTGCATCTGTGTGTGAAGTAGAGCATGAGAAAATTGCAGAAAATGACGGTGAAGCTATCAGTACAACAACATGCATCGACGAAATGATTTGAGTAATTGATGACAACAAAGGATCAACAACAATGATGATTGATGAACATTGTGTAGAAATTGACCTCTTTGAAACAGAGGTAAGAAATCTTGAAATTGAATTTGATGATGATAATCTGTCTTATGATGAGTACCTTCCAATAATGGAAGAGAAGAAAAAAATTGATGAATTGATGTTTGGAGGAGAAAGCCTACTTGGCATTCAAAACCAATTAGATGATTTGCTGACTTCCAATAAAGTAGTTGAAGAAGAAGATAATGTTGGTGCATATTTGAAATGGATTGAACAATCAATCTATGATGAAGATAATGATAGTAACTGCTCTCAGAAAGAACATAAAGAAGAGAACCAATATGGTTCTTGTTATAATTTTTTATATCAGATTGACAAGTTGTTTGGGTATATAGGTGAACAGCCAAAAGAGGAAGATGAAGACATGGATGAGGATCTCAATGAAGACCAGTTTGAAACCATTTTCATGCAATGGAGTTTTGAAGAAATCATATTTTATTCTGAGTTAATGTGGAAACAGTCCGTTGACTGTGTAGCCCAAGCTATGAAGGACATTGATGATAGTTTGTAGTGGTGGCACCAGTCCACTCTCAAAGATAAATTTGTTGCAGAAGAAGATGAAAGAAACATGCAAAAGCAGCTTGATCAAATTATGAATATGAAGTTACAGCGAGAAAGACAAAAGGCAAAGCACAAAGCCTTCAATATCATTGCCAACATGAAAAAAATGACCAGATTAGAACAATACAGAGTTTGGAAGAAGAGAAAGAAGAAACCCAGCTCAAGTGAAAAGTTGAAGTCTAGTTTTGTTGTTACATATTGTAAGCCCAACTGAGACATAAACCAACAGACATTTTCATTTATGAATTCCTTTTTGTTTGGAAAATCCATTTTTTATTTCCAATCACAGCACTTAGGCATTTTCAATGTTGATGTTTGAAACTATTGAGTTTAAGAGGGAGTGTTAAATATATCAATAACCTCAACAGTGTGTGACTGTACACTCCTAGCTGCCCTGGCCAGCTGTACGAGCTAGTTAGGATCTCTTGTTGTTTCTTGATTTGCTCGAACCTATTTAGCTAAGCTCTTTTCCCTTCTCTACACTTTCTCATTTTGTCAGTTTTGGTTCTGGTTCGTGATACCACTATAGAATTTTAAGCTTCGTTCTCAAAAGATCCTCTTGGAAATAAGGTCTATGTTTTCATTTATTATTCACTTAGTCATATTTTGATCTTGCAGTTACAACAATGTGATCAGGGCAAAGTAAGTTTTGTCTAGTGATTTTTGCGAGTGAAAACAATTGGTTAATATGATAAATGGGTAAACCTTCCAGGCCTCTTCTGTCAAGTATAGTTTCAGAACCACTTATGCTAACACTTAAAGCAGATTTAAGGTACTAATGTTCATTTTTTTTTAATATTCTTTACTAAGTATGGGAGAATACACTAATAAATATTATGTGTATATCAGTCTGTCTACTGTATATGTCAAAATATATATTATCAATCATCCAGAAAAGTTAACAGTTGATTGCTGCTATCAATCAGCAAGAAAAGTTAACAATTGATTGCTCCATGTCTGTTGCATGTCCAATTTTACAATCAAAACAAGTTCAAGTATCTCAAAATATCTATCAACATATATAAGTTTAGGTATCTCAAGTATATATAAATATATACCATGTATCTATATACCATGTATCTTTTTAGATCACTATCCTGAAAACATTTTGAACACAAGTTGTCATATCAATATCATGCTGCAGGAGATGGCATGAGGCCCCTGTCAATGTACAGAGGAAAAACCATGAAATTGAAATTGGTACAGACTCTGTAGGAAAGTGTAATTATCTGTATTCCTTTATTCTTATAGAGGTTCAAGATTTAGCTTAGTTTTCCTCCATAAGTTAAAACATTCTTTCCCACCTGAAGATTGCAACAGGCTTGGCCATGATGGATAAGATACCATCCAAGCTCTTGGCGTGCACGGCACCGCAAGCAACGTACTCCACTAATGTTCGGCAATATAAATCAGCAATAAAAATAAATATTTATATGATTTAAAAAAAATAAAAATTATTAATTTAAATATGTAAATTTGTAAATAAATTTAGTATTCTAAAAAAATAATAAATTTGAATTATACAATCTCAACAATTTTAATATTTTTTTTAAATTTTTAATCAAATTTAAATTACAAATAATAAAAAATATACCCAAAAATCCAAATCGAAATAGGTTTAAAGTATCGCAATAAACACTAATCAACTATATCCCACCGACTCTCACCTCATGGTGAGCAGTCTTTTTATCTTGATAATTGGATATGGACTAAATCATGGTATTCTAGTAATGTTATTGGATATATCCCTACATATAATATTAATTACTTATTAATTACTGATAAATTATCATGTAGACTACAATTCATTACATTAATTTTATAGAAAACCATTAAATATATATTTTATAGGACAATGTGATTTTTAAAAACGAAACTGCAAATCTACAGTTGCAAAATTTGATGTCAATTCCTTTTTTCTAAATTTACATTACCAAAATTTCATAGCTTTATAGGTTGAGATGTTATCATGTCCATCGATGGCAAATTTTCCAGGGTCATATTAATTAGATTTTGAATTTCCAATAGAGTAATATAGTGATTACTTATAGATTTTATTGAGTAATTTTTTATAAAATTATAATTATTTTTATTTTAGAATTTATTATAAAATATTATTATTAAATTAAATTATATTTCATTATATATTTATTATATAATATTGTCCATTGGATGTAGTTTGGGTGGTTGGAGAGGAGAAATGTTCGGCCTCTCCATATTCTTTTGCTACTCTTCAAAACCCTAAATGTTAAAAGAACAATTTCATTATCAATGGTTTTATGGAAAATTAGGAGTATTAAAGAGTATTGAATCCATTTTTGCATTAAAAATCAACGTACTCTGGATCTATCATGTGCAGAGAGGGATCAAACCTCTTGAGGGATTTGATCCCTCTCTACTTGTACTATGGATCTATTTTATCATGTGCGAAGAGGGATCAAATCCCTAGAGGTGCAAACCTCCTTTTAGAGAAAAAAACTTGAGGAAAGGTTTGCACCTCGAGGGATATGATCCCTCTCAACTCATAATAAATCGAGAGTTAAATGGATCTACCTTGGTTCCAGTCGCGGGTAGGAGCATGCAATTTTTAGATGATATATGTTTTATATGAACTTGATACATTGAAATTTAAATCATTATGAATTAATTTAGTGATCTAATTGAAATTTTTAGTGATGAAGATGTTGATGAATAATAAAAAAATGGAATGATGTAGATATTGAATAACATATATATTACATTATATCATTAAAAAGTCATATGATGAAAATATTGAAAAAAGTAGTGTATTACATAACAAATGATGTCAATCTTTCTTCTTTAGCTTTTCTCTTAGGCACACTAGCACACTGTCCCATCTTTTCATATTGATCATATGGAAATGGAGGTTGAAATCGAAGACCGTGCAAATTTTTAACTCGAGATATTGTAGTAAAAGTGAGACATTGTTGCTTTGTCTTTCCAATGTTAATAGTTGCCTTTTCTAATGTCAATCCCCGGGACTTATGAATTGTTAATCCCCAAGCAAGTCTCAATGGAATTTGTCTATTATTACCTCTTTCAATAGGTATAATGGGATTAGTCTTAGGGAATAATTCATCCCATGGAACTCCCACATAGTTATCAAAGCTTACCAAAACATAAGTGGGAGGTTCAAGAGGAGATGTTCCTAGATTATACTAATATTCTCAACTACCCCAAGGGAACCATTTACAAGTCTTGCCTTAGTCCATAAGTTTGAAGTAAGCATAACCCTAGCTCCAACAACAATAAGAATCTCATTGTCCAACACTTTGTTATATAGGGCGATTTAGTGATATCAAACAATGCTTATTGTGATTGTGGACATCATCATTTGTGGCAAATAAATGTATAGCCTTATCAAATGACTCTTTTGTGGAACCATCCATATTGGTATCTGTATGAGTCATTAGCAATCTCCAATCATCTACAATAGGAATTGCATCTCTAACATTCATTAGTAGATGTCGAAAACATTTTTTATCATCGCTTTGTCCATCTTGCCTAAACATTGTATCAAGAGTAACAACAATTTTGAATAAATTCCATAATTCTTTTGTAGGACCTTCACATGCATATGCAGGTCTATCCTGAACAGGAAGTAGTTGTTCCAAATCACCTACCAATATAATTGATCTACCTCCAAAAGGAATGGTAGAATTTTCAGAATAAGCTTGTCAAAGTCGAGAATCAATTTGTTCTAATAAATTTTTCCCTATAAAACTCATCTCATCAATAAGGATGTATTTGATGTGTCTCATCTCCTCCTATAAGGTAATCAAAGGTGACCCTTGTAAATTCAGCATGTCCCTTATGGGTATATGAAGTGTAGAGCATATAGTGGATGCAAATATGTTGAATGTTGCAACACCGGTAGGGGCCAAAAGAAGCAAGGGGCTCTTGTGAGGAAAGGATTTATTTTCCAGGGCATGTTTAATAGCACCAATCAAGTAAGACTTTCTAGTACTTGTTGTGCCTTGGATAATCATATGCAAGGGTTCTCTGTGACCACCTCCTCTATAATGCAAAATAATTTTATTATATGCTAATTTATGTTTTTCTCCTAAACTATAAAATGAATAATTGTTTAAACATTTAGTAGTAACAATTGCATTCACTTTTCACTTCTGGGATATGAAGTTCACTGCAAAATTTGATGTTTATTCATCCACAAAGTTAGAGCTCCAATTTTCCATAACATCACGGTCCCTAAATCCAAGCATGTCAAATTCAATGGAATTTATAAACCTGATCTTATACAAACCTGAAATATTATGCCACTCATGTTGTCTAGAATCTCCTTGGACATTTAGAAAATATTCATCGTCATCTTCATTTTGAGGTGGATCCTTTGGAGGTATTGGATTATGATCAACATGCCAAGGGTTGTAATGAAAGTTTTCCCAATATTCTATAATGTCATCATCTGTAGTACCTATATATGTATGAAAATCAAGGAATGGATTGTACACTACCAACTTAGACCAACAAATTTCTACAAAATTATCATTTTCATGAGGGGGAGTTGAAATAAACTTAGGAAACACTTGTACAATGGATTCTTTTTTTGCAGTAACCATTTATCAACATGGCAACATTTTTGATATGATCAGGATCTAGCAACATTTATCAATGAAAGTTGCTCCATATTCACAGGTCTCTTAGTATATGCATCAATAAAAGAATTGTCATTATGGTCATTATATGTATCAACTTTGACTAGTTTGAAAACCTTCATCTCAATGTTTAGAACCAAAAATCTCCTAAAAGAGGAAGTTCCAAAAGCAAATGGCATGTTTCGTGTGCTCCTATGTCCCTGTCAACAATGGTTTCACACAACAAAGTCTTATATGCACATGTAACTGGTTCATTTGGATTTTGAATAGATGATATATGTGTCAACATATCATGAAAGGTCTCTTATATTTTTTCTACTTTTGTTGCATATTTTTCTATGTAATTAATGACAATGGGCTTAGAAAGAACATATTTCTAGTCTATATTTTCCCTCCACATCATCAATGTTTCACGATTATGTGTAAGACTTGCAAGGACCAAAGGTTGCAACCCTGGATTCATATGGTTTTGAGATGAACATTTATGAATGGAACCCTCTCTTTTACATCTGGTACAGATTTGACCTGTATTAGTACTCAACAATTGAATGTCAATATATGACTCGTCACACACATAGCACATTTGAATATGACCCAATTTATCATTTCTTTCAAGAAAGTTTTTATGTGCAATAACTTCATCTTCATATGAAATCATTGGTACATTAGATTCAGTTTGAATTTCATCAACATCTAGCACTATTGGTTGATGATTTTCATAACTGATGCTTGTTTGAGAAAAAGGTCCAGTATCTTTCATCAGATTGTTGACGCCTCTCCATTGTCTTCTGCGATGTGCTCTTACTTGATCTTTGTTTTGAATTCTATGTTCTTCTCTACCATCCTCGTCCATTCTTTGGAAATGCACTCTTTTTCTTTCAGAATCCTTTTTTCGTTGTCCTTCCCTTTGATCCTCATTCATTCTTTATAGTTGCAGTATTTTTCTTTCACAATCCTTTCTTTGTTTTTCTTCCCTTTGATCCATACTCATTTATTGTCGTCGCAATATTTGTCTCTCGTTTTTTTGTATCCTCATCTCTTTCCTTTCAATTTCAATGAGTTGTTGCATTTGATTCAACGCATGTCTTCTAACTCGTTGTCATTGTCAATTTCTTACATCTTCAATATTGTTGTTAACATTCATTTCTAGAATAATTGTAGACATGATTTTGTTGAATTTTGAATGATTTACAATTTATATTCCTGTATCAAACAAAGAGAAACAATGCAAACAAAATCAATAATATAATTCAAAAATAGTTAAGAAGTAATAGTAGCATCGATGCCAACAAGGATAGAAATTAAATGACTAAATAAATCCATTGTTGCTCTACGAACACCCATACTGAAGTGCCACTGCACCAAATTGTTAATCGCTTAATATGAATCAAATAAATTCATGGAATGGAACATGTAGCGATGAAATTAGATTTAAGCATAGACCAATGACAGAGTAACATACAAAAGTGACCTAGCTTATGGAGACTTCTCACCTGAAACACCCAACATCACCTAAAATAACCATCATGAATTCAAAGATACCCGTCATGAATTTAAATATATGTTCTCTACATTAGTTTATTTATCTATGGTACAAACTTAAACTCAATATGGAAATATGAGGGAGATATTGAAGAGGACGGGTGAAGAAATCCAACACGGATTCTCAATTGAACGAGGAGGAATATTCGACTTTGACTCGGATCTAAAAGCCACATGTCTGATCGATCCCTCTATGAGGAATGACCGGACGTATGGATTACTCGAAAAGAATGGTACTCTCAGACCTCCTGATCTTTTCGAAGAGCTAGCCTATGATATATCTCAATTGTATATTGTTTGGGATGGGACATTGAGGAACGTGTTGTTGAGTCCTTTCTTAAGGACTCCAACTCTAGTGTTGTATTTATTATATGTTTTGCATCAGTTTTATTGTATTATTTTATCATCCTAATGTTTTTTTGCAATGATGCACCTTCTACTTGGATCGCTAAAAACAAACCCTAACCCTAATTAATGCCGCTATTCATTCTTTCTCTATTATTTAATTTAGCTATGGTACATTTTATTACATATATAACGAAAACGTAATACATGCATCGGTGTGTCTACTTGTAACCAAAACGTAATACATGTATATCCACCAAAATGTAATATATATAACCAAAACTTAATACATGTATGTCCACCGAAACGTAATACATATATCTAGAGTTAAATGGATCCATCAAAACTTAGTACATGTAATACAACGTGTGTGAACCGACAAAAGATGGTATGCGAAGATAACTACTAAGCCAATTGATAACACTGAAAAACAAAACAATTGTACCTATTTTTAATTTGCATATGACTTAAAACTTTTGGTAAGTATTTTCAACATCTCAGAGAGCACAACACAGTGAAGATAGCAATATTGTTCACGTTTCAAAAAAAAAAATTTTTTTTTATAGGAATATGTGTGTTTGTGTGTGTTTTAAACATATATAAGCAAAACACAATACACGTGTGTGTGTTTTAAACATATATAACCAAAACTTAATACATGTATGTCCACCAAAACATAATACATGTAATACAACTTGGTGAACCGACAAAAGATGGGACACGAAGATCACTACTAAGTCAACTGATAACATTGAAAAACAAACAAAAAATTGTACCTGTTTATAATTGCATATGACTTAAAAATTTTGGTAAGAATTTTTAACATCTGAGAGAGAACAACATAACGAAGATAGTGATATTGTTCAAGTTTCAAAAAAAAATTAATTAAACCTAAATGAATGTGTGTGTTCTTAAATTTTATTTTTAAACTTATATTTAAGCTAAGATGACATTGTTTTCTATTTACTCGATATTATATTAATTTTTTTAAAAGGGACACGTGTGAACTCCAAAGGAATTACACATCTCCCCCATACTAGGTTGTAGAATGTGCCTCTCGACACAATAACAAATTCCAACAATAAAAAATGGTTAACATTGCAAAATCAAGATGCATAGGGTTATTCAACCATGCTTAATCCATTTTTACTTTAAAAACAACAATTTCAACAATTTAAAATTGATATCTACCATACCATCAATCTAGAATAATTATTGCTCAATTGTAAATAATTCATGGTTGAATTATGATGATAGCAAATAGAAATGGTGAAAACCATAGAACATTTATCCTTTGATATGTTGTGTAGTGTTACTCATTCACAATATAAATGTTTAACACATATATGAGTTGGACATGTTGTGTAGTGGTGCTCATTCACAAGATAAATGTTTAACACATATATCAGTTGGATATGTTTTGTAGTGGTACTAATTCACAACATAAATGTTTTACATATGAGTTGCACATAGTAGAAACCATATATATAGATATATTCTATTGTGGTTGTTAAGTGATGTTAGAATAATGAAGAAACTTCTAAAAATATATTAAAATGGAATATTGTTGTGAGTTTGTTTTATTGGTACTTAGATTAAGATTGAAAGTGGTTTGAGATCCACTTAGATAGGAGTAAGATCTTTCTCTCTATAAATGTAATTGATTTCCCCGATCAATGCAAGTAGTGTGAGCTCCTTCTCATTTGTGTGCATTCCTCCATTTTTTATTTATATGGTATTAGAGCACAGGAGAAGTGAGCTGTGCGAATTGGAGTTTGGTGAGAAAGACGTCGCCTGCCAAACCGTGAGCATGAGGAGCTGGAGCTGTCGACTGTCCGTTTTTTGTTGGCGTGTACAGGATTTGTGGGCTGTCATCCTACTTCCATTGTTGCATGTTTTTTGTGTGTTCGGTGGTGCTACGTAGAGCTGTCTCAACAGGAGGATTCCACGTGAAGAGTAATCCCTTTCACTCAGCCATATACGTTGCCTATCAATGTCCTTCAGTGCTATATACGTTGTAGGATCTGCACATGGTCTATGGGTCCGTGTTGTGCATGCTGTTGGCGCTGAGATATACAACTGCATACTATATTTTCTGAGGTGTGGTGTTGCCTGCTTGAAGTTGTTGCAGGCGATCTGAAGCGTGGAGCCACATACCTATGAAGGGAGTTACGATCTCCAAAGTATTTGTACAGTCCCACGAGCTATCTGGAGTGTGAGATACATTCAACGTTGGTTGTTTATTTCTCACCAGTCAATTAAATTGTAGTCACTTGAATTGCTTGCCAACGCAAATTGTCTACGCTGTCCATCACAATTGATTTTTGGAATGTTACACTTGCTGCCTTTGTAATCGCTATTTGTAATCAGAATTTGTGAAAGAGAGATGTGTTAGCTGAGCGCTATGCAGCAGAGAAGAAGCCTGCAAGGTGTCAATCATTTTTTTTTATTGTTTCTTTGTATTGGCGAATAATCATTGAATTATTTGTGGAAGAAAATGGTGAATCCTCTTGTTGATTCATATTTAAATGAGTCCATTAAACTTGATAGAGAGAATTATGTAAACTGGAAGTTTAAGCTGACCACCATTCTCGAGGCATATAGCCTATGGACGATTGTCAACGGTGATGAGTCCAAACCCACTATTGTTGCCTTGATTCCAGATTGGGATAGGTGAGAGATGAAAGCGAAAGCGTTGTTGCACATGTCTGTAAAGGACAACATCATTCCTCATATAAGGCACTGTAAAAATTCCAAAGAGATGTGGGACGTTCTCAATGTTTGTTTGAAACCTCTAATGCAAACCGCATTTTATTTTTAAAGACTAAGCTATTATCTATCAAAATGGAAGCCAATGGAAGCATAAGCAATTTTGTTTCCAGAATTAAAGACTTAAGTGATAAATTGGGTGACATTGGTGAAAAAGTTTCCAGTAGCGATTTAGTAACTATTGCTTTGAAGAGTTTAGTCCAAGACTATAAAGTATTTCGGCACTCTCAGCTAGGAAAACACCTCCTACATTTGATGAATTGACTGGGATTCTTCTTCAAGAGGAAGAGAGAATGAAGAATTATGATCTGGATTCAAGTGGCTTAGATTTGGCGTTGATTGCAAGAGGTAAAATATCACACAGAAGGAAACCGCGGGACAGGAAAAGAGGTCAGTTTCAAGCAAAGCAGAAAGGTATGACACATCCTGATTCTCATGTTAAGAGAAATATTGAATGTGATTATTGTGGAAAACCTGGACATATTGCTAAAGATTGCTATATAAGAAAGAATCATGAATCAAATCAGAGATATAAAAGACATAATGGAAATTATGTGCATAAAGACACTTCAATTAATGATGGATTTAAAAACCTTAAGTTGTTTATTTCTGAAGTTGCGTTGTTTGCCGAAATTGATGATGAGAATGCATGGTTCATATATTCTGGTGCATCAACTCATATGACCTATAATAGAGAATGGTATGATGAATATTATGAGAAAATTGATGGCACACACATTTACTTAGGAGATAACAGATCACATAAATTCCAAGGCTATGGAGTAATAAGTGTGAACTTACTTAATGGAAAATTGAGATAGATTCATAATGTGATGTATGTTCCTGGTATTAAAAATAATTTGATATCTATTTCAACTATCACTGATAATAATCTAACAGTGGAATTTGGTAAGTTGAGGTGTGTTGTGAAAGATATCTAGAATCACTACAGGGTTGTTTCCACAGGTACCAGGGTTGGTGGATTGTATAAGTTGGATGTGACAATGAAGCATCATATTGCATTGGCATCCACAACAATGTCAATAGAAGAGTTATGGCACCACATGTATGGACATCTAAATTACAATGATTTGATGTTGTTGCAAAGGAAAACTATGGTAGAAGGTCTTCCTGTTATGGAGAGTGTAGAAGGTCTTCCTGTTATGGAGAGTGATAATTTTCCATGTGAAGCATGTGCACTTGGTAAACAACATAGAGAGAAGTTCCCCTTCATAAGAGAAAAGACTAACATATATTCTTGTTCATACTGATGTATGCAGACCTATGAAAATTAGGTCACTTGGTGGTGCTTCCTACTTTCTTATTTTTGTTGATGATAGATCTAGATATACATGGGTCTATTTCATAAGGAGAAAGAGTGATGTATTTTAGTACTTTAAAGAATTCGAAACTATGACTGAAAAACAAACAGGAAAATGTATTAAAGTTCCTAGATCTGATCAGGGTGGTGAATATACATCAGGTGCATTTAAAAGTTATTGTAAATTTCATGGGATCCAACAAAAATTTACAGTACCTCATACACCTTAGCAAAATGGTGTTGCTGAGAGGTGGAATAGAACACTGGTGGAGTGTGCTCGCAGTATGCTTCAAGGTAAAATCATTTCTAATGGTTTTTGGGCAGAAGCCATTAACACTGCTGTTTATTTAAATAATCGTAGTCCAACCAAGAGATTAGATTTCCAAACTCCTTTTGAGATTCTTCATGGTTATAAACCTGATGTTAGTCATTTGAGAGTATTTGGATCCACTTCCTTTGCACATATTCCAAAGGATGAGAGAAGAAAACTTGATGCGAAGTCAATCAAGTGTGTTTTTATTGGGTATTGTACTGATAAAAAAACATACAAATTGTTTGATCCCAGTTCACATAAATTGTTTGCAAGTAGAGATGTGATGTTTCATGAGAATGCATATAGAGTTGATATAATTAATGGTGCAGATGCTTGGCATAATGATAGTGATAAACATGCCAAAATATATGCAATGGTTAAACAGGAACAGGTACAGGTTCAAGAATGGAATGAAAGCAGTATGGACACTTCAAGCAGTCAGGATACATCGAGTAGAGAAGAGTCACCATAAAGCAGGAGACGAGATGAAAGCAGTGACGGACCAAGGAGGTCATAATGCCAAACTCAACCATCTATAAGGTATAAAGACTATGTGTTGATGTCTCATGTCATGAATGTTGTAGAACCTGTAAACTATGATCAAGCTAAAGAACATGAAGAATGGAGAAATGCTATGAATGATGAATATGATTCCCTTATGAAAAATAAAACATGGGAATTAGTTGAACTGCCTGAAAACAAAGTCCCTATTGGAAGCAAATGGTTGTATAAATATAAATTTAAAGCATATGGTAGCATTGACAAATATAAGGCAAGATTAGTTGCAAAAGGATATTCACAAAAGGAGGGAATTGATTATGAAGATACTTTTGCACTCGTAGCTAAATTGAATACAATTAGAGTATTGTTTTCCTTAGCTACAAAACATAATTGGAAATTACATCAGTTAGATGTCAAATCTACTTTTCTGAATGGTGATTTAAAAGAAGATGTTTATTTGGTTCAACTTGAATGGTTTGTCAAGCAGGGATAGGAGCATCTAGTCTGCAGGTTAAGGAAAGCATTATATGGTTTGAAACAGGCTCCGAGATCTTGGTATGTAAAGATAGATACCTTCTTTTATCAGAATGGATTTGTGAAAAGCAAAAATGATCCTAACCTGTATGTTAAGAAAGATGAAGAAATAAATTTTTCTTTAATCTCTTTATATGTGGATGATCTCATTATTATAGGCAGTGCATGAAAGTCAATTGAAGAGATTAAAATTCAATTGTCTCAAGAATTTGAAATGAAAGATCTTGGCGAATTGCATTACTGTTTAGGAATTGAGGTTTGGAGAGAGTCTGGTAAAACATTGATCACTCAAAGTAAATACACAAAATAAATTCTTAAAAGGTTCAACATGAGTGAATGTAAAGCTATGTCAACTCCCTTAGAACAAAATGTAAAGTTATACAATGAAGATGGGTCTAAAGAGGCATATGGTACTTTATATCGTCAGTTGGTGGGAATTCTGAACTACCTCACCACTACAAGGACAAACATTTCATACTCAGTTAGCATCCTTAATCATTTCATGGCTAAGCCTTCAGAGAGTCACTGGAAAGTTGCGAAGTAAGTTCTTCGATATCTGAAAGGAACTGTTAATTTTGGTATTATGTATACTAATGATTGTGATGTTGAGTTGACATGTTAATCTAATTCAGATTGGGCCGGAAATCTTGATGACATGAAATCTACTTCAGGATATGCATTCAACATAGGTACAAGGGTCGTGTCATGGAGCAGTAAGAAACAACCAACTGTTTCTTTATCGTCAACATAAGCTGAGTACAAAGATCTATGCAATGCTACTTGTGAAGTTGTTTGGTTAAGGAGAATTCTTGAAGATATTGGCAATAAACAAATAAGGTCAACTATTCTCAAATGTGACAATCAAAGTTCTATTAAATTGGCACACAACCCAATTTATAATGCCAGAACCAAGCATATTGAAATTCAACATCATTTTGTAAGAGAAAAGATACATTCAAAGGAAATTGACTTGATCTATTTTAATACCACTGATAATGCGGCTGACATCTTTACCAAGCTTCTTGGAAAGATGAACTTTAAAGAATGTAGGAAACAATTAGGTGTCATAGAAAATCCGTTTCTTCATTAAAGGGGGATGTTAGAATAATGAAGAAACATCTAGAAATATATTAAAATAGAGTATTGTTATGAGTTTGATTTACTAGTACGTAGATTAAGGTTGAAGGTGGTTTGAGATCCACCTAGATAGGAGTAATATCTTTCTCTATAAATGTAATTGATTTCCTTGATCAATGCAAGTAGTGTGAGCTCCATCTCACTTGTGTGCGTTTCTCCATTTTTTATTTATAAGTGACATGTGCATTCAACTTTTTTTTGAAACAAAAAAGTAGTAATTTCAAAATATGATCAAAAAGTTAAAAACTCGAGGTGAGCCTCTGGAATCTAGTCAAATACATTTATAAGAAAAATAATATTTTTCATTTTGCATTCATCAAAAAGTAAGTAAAGATGCACTCTTATAAATTTCATTATCAATAAAACCCCACACACACATACAATAATCCAAATTAGATCCTGATAAAAAAAAACCCATAGTTTCAAATAAATCTATCAAAGCAACCAAGAATAAATCCATACACTCAAATATTTCACTGTGTGATCCCCCTAGTTCGAGAGTTGGGAGATGACAATGAAAGATCAAGTGGAATTATTTTTTTTCTTTCTACCCTTAGTTCCTTGACCTCAAGGGAAGAACATTGTGAAGTATTGATGGGTCTACAAGACCAAATTTACCTTTGAAGGTGTTTTTGAATGACATAAAGCTCGCTTGGTTGTGAAGGGATTTTCTCAACAAGAAGGCATCAACTACACTGAAACCTTTTCCCTTTTTGTGAAGATGAACTATGTTCGATTGATGAACTATGTTTGAGAGATACTTCAAATTCCAAAAATGCCAACATCGCCCCATATAAACACAAACAACCCCTCTTATGTTTTTTCACCTTTTTCTTCTTCCTAGTGCTCACACACCGAAGGATTCGATCCGTGATCAAGCCTTGCTATATAATCCATTATTGAGGCAACAACGATTACCAAGTGAACAATTGTTCTTTAAATAGAACTATTAATAGAGTAAATGAGGAGAGTTTGCTGACATATATCCCGTCATAGTTTAAACATTCTAAGATTTTGATTTTTTCTGGCTACTATCATTGAAATTCAGCAAGATGAGCAAGATGATTGTTGGAAAAATTTCAATTTTACAGTGCTCTAATGGTGTTTCTGAGTGCATAAATGGATTCAGCTTCCTCAAAGACCTCCAGGCACCTGAAATATGTACCACTGAAATCTGTCATTCCAAATATTTTTCTAAATTTCCCATCGATTTTTGGATGAAACCCATCAGAAAAGATGACCTCCAGGCACTTGAAATATGTATGTTGAACCACCTAAATCTACCATTCCAAATATTTTTCTAAATTTTCTATGGGTTTTTGGATAAAACCCATCAAAAAATATGGCGTAGAAGGTTTAGACTAAATCTATACTATGCATTAATTATGCAGAAATCATGTAATAAGGGTAGGGCCTTCTGAAATATTGACATATATCTGTGAATTAATAATAATGTAGTACTTAGTCTTACTTTTTAAGTTTTAAACTTTTTTTGATAAGTTTTGTGTAAAATTTTATTAAAAATTCAGAAAATTGTAGATTTCAGTGGTTGAGATTATACATATTGGGTATTTTGGGGTTTTGGGAAAATTGAATTTATGTATGCCTTCAAAAACACTATTTAAATAATTTTGTAAAATTGTGATTTCACTAACAATTACATTGCCAAAATCTAATAGAAATATCAAAAACATTAAACATTTTTAATAAAAATGTTGCCTAAAATGCATTTCTTCCGGTTTCTTAAAAAAAAGTCTCGGATAAATATCCATCTATACTATGCTTTTGGTTTACATTATGGTATAACCTGTATGTTGAGACTGCAAACCTCATCGAGAAAGATTTTATTTAGGGCAGGAGGTTTTGGTTTTGGTTCGTGATACCACTATGGAATTTTTGGCTTTGTTCTCAGAAGATCCTCTTGGAAATAAGGTCTATGTTTTCATTTCTTATTCACTTAGTCAGATTTTGATCTTTCACTCTCCAGCAGGAGTTACAACAATGTGATCAGGGCAAAGCAGTTTTAGTCTAGTGACTTTTTCCAGTGAAACAATTGGTTAGTATGGTAAATGGGTAAACCTTCCAGAGCTCTTTTATCGAGATAGTTTCATGTCTAGCTTAGAATCACTTATGCTAACCCTTAAACCTAAAAATGATAGTTGAATTACATATTCATATTCATATTATGCTAACCCTTAAAGCTAAAAATGATAGTTGAATTACATATTCATCTGAACTGATATAGATTTTAGTTACCATGTTAACTTTTTATCAAAAGATTTAAGTTAAGAATGTTCATTTTTTTTTTAATATTCTTTACTAAGTATGAGAAAATACACTAATAAATATTATATGTGTATATCATTCTGTCTACTGTATATGTCAAAATATATATTATCAATCATCCAGAAAAGTTAACAGTTGATTGCTCCATGTCTGTTGCATGTCCAATTTTACAATCAAAACAAGTTCAAGTATCTAAAAATATCTATGAACATATATAAGTTCAGTTATCTCAAATATCTATAAAAATATACCATGTATCTTTTTAGATCACTATCCTAAAAACATTTTGAACACAAGTTGTCATATCAATATCATGCTGCAGGAGATGGCATGAGCCCCCTGTCAACGTATAGAGGAAAAACCATGAAATTGAAATTGGTACAGACTTTGTAGGAAAGTATAATTATCTGTATTCCTTTATTCTTATATAGGTTCAAGATTTAGCTTTGTGTTCCTCCATCAGTTAAAACATCCTTTCCCACCTGAAGATTGCAACATGCATTCTATTCGTGCTGGGCCATGATCGATAAGATATCATCCAAGCTCTTGGCGTGCACGACACTGCAAACAAGGTCCTCCCCCTACCCCCTCTGGATTTGAACATGTGATCTCTTAAGAGGAAACACATGTTCTTAACCATTAGGCCCACTCAGACTGTATATATCCTGCCGACTCTCACTTCAATTTGGTGAACAATCTTTTTATCTTGATAATTGGATATTGACTAAATCATGGTATTCTAGTAATGTTATTGGATATATCTCTACATATAATATTAATTACTGATAACAAATTATCATGTAGACTACAATTCATTACATTAATTTTACATAAAACCATATAACATCCAAAATGATGATATTGCCAATGAATATAATTTGAATATATCCCTCGGGATACGACATTGTAGATATGATACTCGGAGTTGAACGAGTTTCATACACTTGGCTATTAAGTTATTTCACCTGGTGACTCCACAGGAACAAGATATGGCATATAATAGAAGATATACTAGAATAAATCTAGATCCTAAGCGTACTCCCATATACTACGACCCCGAGAAGCTTGTGACTTGGAGAAATATCAAAGAACCTCACATATCCTCGCCTTCAAGTAACCCTAATTTGAGATCTTCTGATTATGTTGTTCATGTAGGTAGTGAATATTTGGAGCTTGTTGATATATTTGTTGATTCTATTTTTGCTGCTAAGCTACCTCCTAAACCCTTAATATATCTAGGAAATTTGCCTCTAGGATTCTGTCAAGAAGTGAGATCCTTCTTTAAGATATGTTTTAAAAACCCTATTATCCATCCATCTGTTGAATCCCATAACATTATCTTGCAGAACCTCATGGATAATTTAGGAGGAGGAAGAGTTGGGGGAAATAAACCTCCCCCACCACCCTTAAACCCCTGGGTCATGGCTTGATTCATCCCTTTAAATCTACCTGCTCATGTCCATGACCTACCTAAAAATTACTTGAATATTTTACCCAAATAAAATGGTGAACCAACCCTTTTTGCTAAAGAACATCTAGAAACCTTCTAGGATTTCACTGATAATGTGTTTTTGGAGCATAACGATATCTCCATGATGTTGTTTGTTCAAACCATAGAGGGATATGTTCATAAATGGTTTAGAGAACTCCCCACGGTATGTATTGATAGTTGGCATGTTCGTAAATGGTTCAGAGAACTCCCCACGATATGTATTGATGTTTATCATGTTTGTAAATGGTTCAGAGAACTCCCCAAGGTCTGTATTGATATTTGGCATGCACTTGAATCTGCATTTAGGAAGCAGTGGGGGGATAATAGGGACAACCTGTATTACATGACCAAGTTTGATTCCCTCAAGAAGAAAACAAATGAGTCTATTGTTGACTTTAACAGAAGTTTTAACAAGCTATACAAGAAGATTCCAAGATAAATAAAGCATTTGCAACAATCAGCGAAGGTCACATATGTTGTGGATTTTGATGCATATTTTTCCATGGAATTAAGAAAAAGAAGACCCCCTAGCTTGCTGATAATGCAGGATGATGCAATACACATTGAGGGAAATATGATTGCATCATGCAAAATGAAGAAAAAGTATGATCAATCATACAAGAATAATATTATATTATATTGTGATCCTCTAAACCCTACCAAGAATGCTCATGAGGCTCGAATGGATGAAATGTATAAACTAATAAGAAATCTGAGAAGCAAGATGTCTAGATTTGAAATGGACAATGTAAATGATAATAAAGTACCTTAGGAAGGAGGGGAGAGGAAACCTAACCACTTTAGGAGGCCTTTTAATCCTTAACCCATGAGGAGAAAAAGAACAAATGATGAGCAACCTATTAAACCCCTTGTTCAAACTAATGATAAGAATAACTTGATAGAAGAAGAAACAAATGAAGGATACATTGAAAATCCATAGGACATATACCTATTGTAGGAGGAAAATAATATGATGCATCTAAATCAAAATGATTATGAGGACTTTCTCAGCATTAAAAGGAAAACCCCCAAAAATGAATCCAATGAAGAAGTATTGTTTTCTGCTCGATACAGGATGTTGTTGATGCATTGTAGGATGAAATGCTCATGAAGTATGATCTCAGACTTAGAAAAAGAACAATTAACTAGGACATCCAGAAACATCCTAAGAATCTTATCTCAAGTCTTTCTATGGATAAAGTCAAAGAACTAAAAACTACTATCAAGACTAAAGAAGTTGGTGAAACTTCGAAGATAGAAAAAGAGGTAAAGAAGCTCGAGGAATCAGTTTCACCCTTCAATTTTAAGAAATATA
This sequence comes from Picea mariana, assembly GCA_032191745.1. Lineage (NCBI taxonomy): Eukaryota > Viridiplantae > Streptophyta > Pinopsida > Pinales > Pinaceae > Picea > Picea mariana. The sequence goes on along the minus strand of JASDQU011404937.1, from coordinate 4,011 downwards.
TATCCATAATTAAGATCCTGGTTCCATTGGATGAATTGGATAAAAATCCATCATACCATAGGAATATTGAAAACGTTATACAAGGAAAGAGCCCAACAGGTCCACCTAACACTGTGAATTTACAAGATGAGTCTACTACTATAGTATTTGGTCCTCGTATAGATAACAAAGAGGATTCAGTTGCATCTTTCTACATGAACCTGAACATCTATGACAATATGCTACATAATTGCATGCTCGACTCTGGTGCATCCCATAATCTCATTCCAAAGGTAGTAATGGAGAATTTGGGGTTATAAATAACTAGGACTTACCATGATCTCTACTCCTTTGATGCCAGAAAAGTGAAGCGTGATGGACTGATTAAATACATGGTAGTTATTTCGACTCAACTACCTGTAAAGAGAATTATGATTGATGTGGTGGTAGCTTATGTACCTGCAAAATATGGGATGTTTCTATCTAGAACTTGGGATAGAAAGAGAGGAAGTACGATGCACATGGACATGACATATGCCACCATGATAGTCTTTGGAGGAGAAAATAGAATATTATATAGAGAAACAAAGTTGGCCTATGTAGTCAGTGACCAAAATAACTCTATAAATCACCCCATATATGTTGTTGATGAAGACCTAGGTCGTTGCATACTCACAGTGAATGAAGAATACCAAGAAGCATTGGCTCCAATAAATCCTATTTTGAGCCCTTCCCAAGAAACCCAAGGTATATGGACAATGTAATTTGATGGGGCATATTCGAAGGAAGGAGTGGGAGCTAGAGTGGTCCTCATTTCCCCCAAAAAATAAGAAATTCACTTGTCCTATAATTTGGAATTTGAAGCTACTAACAATGTAGTTGAATATGAAGCCACGATTATGGGTTTGGAGGAAACAAGGAATATGTAGATTACTGAGTTGGTATCCTTTGGAGATTCAAAACTTTTTGTTCAACAAATCAAAGGTGGCTATCAGACAAGGCATCCTAGGATGAGAGCCTACAAAAATTAGGTGTGGGATTTAATTGATAATTTTTATAAATATTTTAATATCATTGTTGTCTCAAGAGAATCTAACCAACAAGATGATTTCTTAGCAGTAGCAACTAGTACCTTCAAAATCCTTTCCATTCCTCAAATGAGATATGAGATTGAGATGAAGTATAAAAATTCCATTCCTAATAATATAAAGTATTGGAAAGTGTTTGACGATGATCAACAGATCAAAAGGTTCATATATGTCATAGATGAATTTTCCAACACACATGTAGATTGAGATGATGAAGAAAAAGGGAAACTATGGTTGAATCAGAGATGAAAATTACCTATGAGTTTAGTGGGTACATTTCTGGTCATAAAGTCCTCCAACTAAAGAATAATTTTATGCCTAAAGGTCTTGTCCCCCTGGATCAACATTTTGATAGAAATGATGTGCCCATAAAGCCTACAGTCATGCCCAAAGATGATAATAATGAAGAATGCGACATTGGGATGGAGTGAGAACAAAAATTCATAAAATTTTCCAATGAAATATCCCCCAAGCACAAGGTCAAATACTTGTAGTTGTTCAATGAATACATGGATGTATTTTCTTAGAAATATGAAGACCTAAAGAACTATGATACCAAAATTATACAAAACAAGATATAACTCAATCCTGGTACTAATCCTTTTAGGAAGAAGTGATGCAGGAGCATCGCAAGCAAGCGCAAGTGGAGGACAACT
>JASDQU011404935.1:3435-15774 GCA_032191745.1 Picea mariana | reverse complement strand
GGCTAGGATGGCCTTGTGACTTCAGAACTCTATATGATGCTATACTTTGTGTCACTCTATGATATTGATCGCTCGATAGTCATTGATCTAATATGCAAGGTGGATCTTCACCGCTGAAAGTTAATCTTGCTTACTCACTTAATTTGAGTCCACATCAGACCTCTCTAAGTGATGTGCTTATGCTTACGACTGTGGTCTCTGTGAACAATTGCTTGGATGACTGACTGAGGGCTCCAGGAAGGAAAATGATCTATGACAGAAGTAAAGAGAGAATTGATTACCCTTAGAGAAAACAGAAAGGCCAAGGGCCGATACTTCTCACACAAGCTGACAAGGAAAAACAGGTCAATTAAACGAAGGGCAAACTTACGATCGGGTCTGCAAAAGGAGGAGAGACAGACAAAAATATAGAGTTAGGTAGAAACCACAAATCCCTAAGGCTTTGACAAGTTTATGTGATAACATTTGGCTCCAAAGGGGATGGCATGCTCCATGTGAGATTCCAAGAACACATAGCTCTAATGCCTTTTTCTTTGCGTTATGGAGTCTCCTACAAAATAAACATAAAACAAGAGCGGTATTTACAATGGCAGAACACCGACCGCGGATTTAAACAAAAAATGTTTTAAGGAAATGCCCATTTACTGCGACACCAAAAACTTCATCACCCTCCACATTCTGCAACCTGTAATTATTATTTGGAAATGCCTCAGAGATCTTGAATGGTCCAATCCAAAGGGATTCAAATTTTCCATGCTTGCCCTGTCTTGTTTAGGTGCATCCCATTTGAGTACTAGATCTCCCAACCAAAAATCCTCTTTACTTCTCTTCCTGTCAAATATCTGATTGATCCTTTGTTTTCGATCACGTTCCTTGTCTATCACTTTCTCTCTAGTCTACTACACTTCTACCAGCTAATGTATCCTTCTGATCATGTCATCAGGCTCTCCTTGGCAGTCCTGAAAGAATTTCACCACAGACAGGGAAAGCTGAGGAGGAAAGACTTCTTCAGTTCCATATACAAGATGGAAAGGAGAGATTCCCAACGACCTCTTTGTTGTCACTCTATCAACCCACAAAGAAAATTTGAGCTTTGATTCCCATGCTTTCGTGTTGTCCTCTAACATTCTTTTGATGATTTTTATCAGGATTTTGTTATAGGAATCTACCAGTCCATTTTCTTGGGGGTAATAGGGGGTAGAGTCGATCAATGCAATTCTAAACTACTCACAAAACTTGACCAGTAGCTCATCCTTTAAGGATTCCTCATTATCAGTGATGATTCTATTTGGGCAACCAAACCTTGCCATGATGTATTCAAGAAAACCAATGATTAATTTGTGAGAAACACTCCTTGTGGGGATAACTTCTATCCATTTGGTGAAGTAATTTGTTGTAGTTAATATCCACCTATGTTGACTTCTTGAAGCAGGATGAATTTCCCCAATGAATTTAAGACCCCACTATTGGAAAGGTCCTGAAGCCACTACGAGCTTCAATGGTAGAGACTTGAGTTGATGCTTCCTAAAAATTTCTAACATTTGATGCAAGCCATGATTTTCGCACAGACGTCAATGAATGGAGTAGGCCAGTAGTACCCATCCCTGATAATTTAGAGGTTGTGGTTCTCCATAAATGGTGTCCCCCACACAGGCTGCCATGGAAATCAAACATAATATTTTGGGCCTTGTGTGGGTCTAAACATTTCAGAAGCACATCTAGAGGGTCTTTCCAATACAAGACCTGATCAATAAGGGAATACCTAATTTCTTTGAGATTTAAATCTCTCGCCTTTATTTTTCCCATACCATTAGGGGGCCTTAACTCTTGTAGAAAATATATAATGTCTCTATACCAAGTGCATTCTGCCAATGGAGGGATATCCTAAGAAATTTGGTCGGCTAACTCAACTTGTTGATTTTCTGAGCAAGTGTTGATGAAATTGACCTCCAAATATTTACAATTAGATTTAATCAACAACTTGGCTAAACCCTGGCCTTTAACTAGCTTGGTGGGATTTATTTCCAGATCGAATTCAAGGATTTTGGAAATCCATTTTCTCCTTCTTCCATCTAAGTTAGGCTGAATGAGAATATCCTTCATAGAAGCTGAAGGAACATATGAAATGATTTTTGAATGCAAAACATAGACTCTGAAATCCCTGAGGCCCTTCACCAAAGCATAGGCATGCTTCTCCATGATGCCATATCTAACTTCTGTGTCTCTCAGTGATCCGTTGAAAAAGGAAATAGGCTGCTCCAACCTTGCATCATTCTTTTGTAGTAAAACGACGACCACTGTATCAAATGAAGCAAAGGAAAAAATCATAAAATCCTTGGAATAGTCAGGACTGACTAGCATAGGTTCTTCAGTTAGTGACCTTTTGATTTGGTTGAAGGATTCTCTGGATTTGACAGTCCATTTTACTTTGTTCCCCTTCCTGAGCATGGATGTGATATGCTTCACCAATTCAACAAAATTTGAAACAAACCTTCTCAGAAAATTGATTTTGCCCAGGAAGGAATGAACTTCTTTCTTGGATCCAAGAAGTGATAAGGCTTGAATAGCTTCTACCCTACTTGAATCAATCCTAACATTAAAAATTGTTGCAATGCATTTGCTATATAAACAACGAAATGTTGTCATTCCTGCGACACATTCGCTATATAAACAAAAAAAAAATTTCTTCGCAAGTGCAACGACAACAAAAACTGTTTTGACGCATTTTCTATATAAACAACGAACATTGTCGTCACAATGGTCATCGCAATTGCGAAAAAATGTTGGTTTCACTTAGTTTTCCTATATTGTCGTTGGCGACAATATTTCATTTTTTGTCGCAATTGTGAGAAGTTCCCTAGGGTCGTCGCTCTTGCAACGTTAATTCAAGTTCGTCAAAATTGACACATGACATAAAGTGATGTTTCAGAGACTTAATATTCGTCGCAATAGCCATGACATAACGTCGCAAGAGTGTTGAAATAACCGTCGCAAAATGACCCAAATTTGCTAGTGTGTAATAGCTAGCTAGACCCATAAAAGATCTTAATTATGTCACGTTCTTCAGCATTGACCATTCTATGATGGATTCTATCTTCTCAGGATCCACAACTATCCCATCCTTTGAAATGATATGTCCCAAATAATGGATCTGCTTTTGATAGAATGAGCACTTACTCAATTTGGCATACAGTTTGTGCTCTCTTAGCACTAGCAACACCATACTGAGATGATGTTCATGTTCTTCCTCTGACTTGGAATACACCAAGATTTCATCCAAAAATACTATGACAAACTTGTCTATATATTCTTTGAATACACCATTCATTAGGCACATGAAAACAACGGGTGCATTTGATAACCCAAAAGGCACCACTGTGAATTCATAATGACCATACCTTGTTCTAAAGGAGGTCTTGTTGATGTATTCATCCTTTATACTTACCTAGTGATACCCTAACTTGAGATCTATTTTTAAAAATATCTTAGCATCTTTCAACTAATCAAAGAGATCATCGATCCTTAGCAAAATATACTTGTTCTTAATAGTCACTTTCTTCAATTGCATGAAATCTATGCAAAATCTCAATGGTCCATATTTCTTCTTCATGAATAAGACTGGGGAACCCAAAGGTGACACACTTGGGTGTATATACCCCTTATTCAAAAGTTATTCAAGCTACAATTGTAGTTCTTTCAACTCTAGTGTACTCATTCTGTAAGCATCTTTTGACACTGGAGTTGCTCCAGGCATCGGGTTTATAGAGAAATCAATATCTCTCTTCGGGGGTAGTTCTAGTAGTTCCTTGAGTACATATTCAAAATATTTTAATACTGAATGGTATTCAATATTTCACACCTTATCCTTAGGTGCTTCTTCCATATGAACTGCAAATATTTGGCAACCCTTCCTGTAACACTTCTTCAGCTACATTGATGAGATTTCTCAGATAACAACCGCTCTGGGAATTCCTTAGACTATTCTCTGATTTCCTTCCTCATCCAGAAAAGTGAATTCCTTTCTACGATAGTCTAATATGTCATGGTGATGGTCCAACCAATCCATCCCAATTAGACAGGCATAGGAACCTAAAGGTAATATGTTCAATTCATCTCTTGTGCTTAGTCCATTCATGTCCATTGGACAAGACATTACCAACTCAACAACCTTTCTTTTGGATCCTATAGCTAGCTGCACTAATCAAGATTTTCTATGCTTGCTTCTTGGTAATTGAAAACTTTCCACCATTCTAGGATCTATATAACTATGACTTGCCCCTGAATCAATTAAACTAGTAAAGGTATGGTTATTGATCTTACCTTCAACTTCAATCATGTGTGATTGAAACTCAACTTGCTTGTTGTCCATGGCTACATAGATCCTTGGAATTCTACTCCCCATGTCCTCCACTTTTTCTGCTTGTTAAACAATGTGGAAAACTCTCACTTTGTCATTTATGTGGGGGCAATCTTTGTACCTATGATTTCCTTTATAACCCGAACATTCCATATGTGGTTGTCTGGGTATTTTCCAACTTACTTTATCCTTCCTAGTTTTTTTTAGCACTATAAGTCACCTCTGGATTGCGGCCGAGGTAAGACCAGTACCCATCAGTTTTATCTCATAATGAATAAATTTACAGGTGGTCTAATGGATGCAGTCTCAAGATTATAGTGCTTTGACTCATAAACACTAGGCTAGCATGCATAAGAAGATGTGGTCTTGATCTAACTTTAGTCAGTAAGTTGTAGTAAAGTGTGAGTAGGGGGGATAACTGGTGAGGAAATGTAGAGGTCTGCTATGGACATCAGGTCTTCTAACAGCCTAAAGAGGAAAATCTTCGAATACAAGATCTTCTTGAATCCAAAACTTTAGTAAATTGAAAACTTCATAACAATATTGCAATCAAACATATATTACAATGCAGTCACGACAAATCGACTGGATAACCCATGCATGAGTCTTCAATATTAGAAGAAAAAGAGATGATAGGAAAGTTGACTTCCATTAAAAAAGAAGTCTCAAATGACAACCCATAACTAGAGAACCAAAGGCTTCATTAAAACTTTACAATACGGGAGCTTAGCTCAACCATCGACTATAACAAAATATCAAAATTGAGTATTTATACTCAGAGCCACCACCACCACCAGGAGTGTGACCAGGATACTATAATCAAAGCTTTGTATCTGAATCTTCTTCTGTCAAACCGCACTTGCATTCCTCGGTCAGAGGAAAGATCGATTCAGTATGGGATTTGCAGGAAAATTTGTTGACAGGGGAACTTCGGGCTGATAGTCTGCCTCCACGACCAACTTTTTAATGCTTTCATTTATGGGGTGAAATGAGGTTTCAACCACCTCCCCAATTTCCATTAACTAACTTCACCGGGATCAGGAAAATATCTGACACCCATCAATGTTCCAGGTGAGCTCACGACTCCTTCGAGTCAATTCAGGCACATCGAGGCCACACTGATCCTTCTTTGTGACCAATTTGGGTGCTTTAGGATTTTGTGCAAATTTATTTGATTGCCCCATGCGACCTCGGGCCATGACCTCATGCTTATCCCATATGACATTTCAGGATTTCACATTTCAGGAGTTCTCACTCTCCTTGATTTCAAATATCCCGATGCTCATTTTCGCGAAATGACCCCTCTCAGATCAATGATTGGATTTGGCTCAAATATAACAGTTATGATCATCTCCTCGAACAACCTTATATGCCCTATTCTTAATGGGTGATTATTCTTCTTTATAGCCTTGCTTCCCATATGACCTTGGGTTGTGATCGTGGGCCTATTTCCTAGGCATTTCAGAATTTCACATTTCGCGAGTTTGTACTATGTTCCATGCTGAAATATTTGAGTCATGAAATCGTGATCAATCAGATCGAGTGACACGCGTCTATTTTCACCGAACGACCTTGATTAACATAGACATTTTGAGACTCAGGGCTTCACGCCTTGCTCCATGATGAAACCTCTGAAACATAAAATCATGATTTCTCTTATCTGCTGCCACGTGCTCCTCTAGTTGGATGGTTTAGATTATTTTGTGATTTCACATTTCACAAATCCTCATGAATATTCCCTTTGACTGCTCCATTCTGTGAGTCAATGAAATGCTAATCTTGCATCACGTGTCCTTCCCAAGATCAACAGCTAGGATGGTCTTGCGACTTCAGAACTCTATATGATGCTATACTTCGTGTAACTCTATGATCCCTATCGCTCGATAGTCATCGAAATGATCTGCCAGGTGGATCTCCACCTATGAGAGCTGATCTTGCTCTCTCACTTGATTTGAGTCCACATCAGACCGCTCTAGGTGATGCAATTATGCTTACGGCTGCGGTCTCTGTGAACAATTACTTGGATGACTGACTGAGGGATCTGGGAAGGAAAAGGACCAGTGACAAAAGTAAAGAGAGAATTGATCACCCTTAGAGAAAACAGAAAGGCTGAGGGTTGATACTTCTCACGCAAGATGACACGGAAAAATGGGTTGATTAAACGAAGGGCAAACTTACGATCAGGTCTGCAAAAGGAGGAGAGAAAGAAAACAATATAGACTTAGGTAGAAACCACAAACCCCTAAGGTTCTGACAAGTTTATGTGATAAAATTTGTCTCCATAGGGGATGACATGCTCCATGCGAGCTGCCAAGAACACGCATCTTCAATGCCTTTTGCTTTGGGTTATGGAGTCTCCTACAAAATAAACATAAAACAAGAGCGGTATTTACAATGGCGGAACACCGACCGCAGATTTAAAAAAAAAATGTTTTAGGGAAATGCCAATTTACTAGGCCACCAAAAAATTCATCACCCTCCACATTCTGCAACTTGTAAGTATTATTTGGAAATTCCTCAGATATCTTGAAGGGTTTGATCCAAAGGGATTCAAATTTTCCATGCTTTCCCTTGTCCTGTTTGGGTGCATCCCATTTGAGTACTAGATCTCCCAACTGGAAATCCTCTTTAGTGCTCTTCCTGTCAAAGATATGCTTGATCCTTTGTTGTCGGTCATGTTCCTTGTCCATCACTTTCTCTCTAGTCCGTTTCACTTCTATCAGCTGATGTATCCTTCTGATCATGTCATCAGGCTCTCTTTGGCAGTCCTGAAAGAATTTCACCACAGACAGGGAAAGCTGAGGAGGAAAGACTTCTTCAGTTCCATATACAATATGGAAAGGAGAGATGCCCAACGACCTCTTTGTTGTTACTCTACCAACCCACAAAGAAAATTTGAGCTTTGATTCCCATGCTTTCTTGTTGTTCTCTATCAATCTTTTGATGATATTTATCAGGATTTTGCTAGAGGACTCTGCTAATCCATTTCCTTGGGGGTAATATGGGGTAGAGTCGATCAATGCAATTCTGAACTGCTCACAAAACTTGACCAGTGGTTCAAGATTTAAGGATGTCGCATTATCAGTGATGATTCTATTTGGGCAACCAAACCTTGCCATGATGTATTCAAGAAAACCAATGATTACTTTGTTAGAAGCACTCCTTATGGGGATAACTTCTATCCATTTGGTGAAGTAATCTGTTGTAGTTAATATCCACTTGTGTTGACTTCTTGAAGCGGGATGAATTTCCCCAATGAAGTTAATACCCCACTGCTAGAAAGGTCCTAAGCCACTACGAGATTCAATGGTAGATACTTGAGTTGATGCTTCCCAGATAATTTCTGACATTTGATGCAAGCCCTGATTTTTGCATTAATGTCAATGAATAGAGTAGGCCAGTAGTACCCATCCCTAAGAATTTTGAGGTTGTGGTTCTCCATAAATGATGTCCCCCACAAAGGTTGTCATGGAAATCAAACACAATCTTTTGGGCCTCGTATGGGTCTAAACATATCAGAAGCACACCCATAGGGTCTTTCCAATACAAGACCTGGTCAATAAGGCAATACCTAATTTCTTTGAGATTGAAAGCTCTCGCCTTTATTTTTCCCATACCATCAGGAGGCCTTTACTCTTGAAGAAAATATATAATGTCTCTATACCAGGTTCATTCTGCCAATGGAGGGGTATCCTAATAAATTTGGTCGGCTAAATTATTTTGTTGATTTTATGAGAAAGTGTTGATGAAATTGACCTCGAAATCATTACAATTAGATTCATCCAACAACTGGTCTAAACCCTGGCCTTTAACAAGCTTGGTGGGATTTATTTCCATATCGAATTCAAGGATTTTGGAAATCCATTTGCTCATTCTTCCATCTAAGTCAGGTTGAATGAGAATATCCTTCATAGAAGCTGAAGGACCATATGAAATGATTTTCAAATGCAGAACATAGACTCTGAAAGCCTTGAGGGCCTTCACCAAGACATAGGCCTGCTTCTCCATGATGTCATATCTAACTTCTACGTCTCTTAGTGCTCTGCTAAAAAAGGAAATAGGTTGCTCCAACCTTGCATCATTCTTTTGTAGTAATACAACGGCCACTATATCAAATGAAGCAAAGGAAAAAATCATAAAATCCTTGGAATAATCAGGACTAACTAGCACAGGTGCTTCAGTCAGTGACCTTTTGATTTGGTTGAAGGATTCTCTAGATTCGACAGTACATTTTACTTCGTTCCCCTTTCTGAGCATGGATGTGATATGCTTCACCAATTCAACAAAATTTGAAACAAACCTTCTCAGAAAATTGATTTTTCCCATGAAGGACTAAACTTCTTTCTTGGATCCAGGAAGTGATAAGGCTTGAATAGCTTCTACCCCACTTGAATCAATCCTGACAATAAAAATTTCTAGGACGCATTTTCTATATAAACATCGAAATGTTTTCGTTCCTGCAACGCATTCGCTATATAAAAAAAAAAAAAGTTATCGTCGCAAGTGTGACAAAAACAAAAATTGTTGCGACACATTTTCTATATAAACAACGAACATTGTCGTCGCAATTGCGATGAAATGTTGGTTTCACTTAGTTTTCCTATATTGTCGTATTGGCGACGATATTTCATTTTTTTTTTCGCAATTGTGAGAAGTTCCCTAGGGTCGTCGCTCTTGCAACGTTAATTCAAGTTTTTCGAAATTTCCACGTGACATAAAATGACGTTTTAGAGACTCAATATTCGTTGCAATAGCCACGACATAACGTCACAAGAGCGTCGAAATAGCCATCGCAAAATGACCCAAATTTTCTAGTGTTTAATAGCCAACTAGACCCATAAAGGATCTGAATTATGTCACATTCTTTGGTGCTGACCATTCTATGATGGATTCTATATTCTCAGTATCCACGACTATCCCATCCTTTGAAATGATATGTCCCAAATAATAGATCTTCTTTTGATAGAATGAGCACTTTCTCAATTGTGAATAGAGTTGGTGCTCTTTTAGCACTTACAACACCATACTCAGATGATGTTCATGTTCTTCCTCTGACTTGGAATACACCAATATGTCATCCAAAAATACTATGACAAACTTGTCTAGATATTCTCTGAATACACCATTCATTAGGAACATGAAAACAATGGGTGCATTTGATAACCCAAATGGCACCACTATGAATTCATAATAATCATACCTTATTCTGAAGGAGGTATTGTTGATGTATTCATCCTTTATCCTTACCTGGTGATACCCTGACCTAAGATCTATTTTTGAAAATATATTGGCATCCTTTAACTAATCAAAGAGATCATGGATCCTTGGAAAAATATACTTGTTCTTAATAGTCACTTTGTGCAACTGCCTGAAATCTATGCACAATCTCAATGTTCCATCTTTCTTCTTCAAGAATAAGACTGGGGAACCCAAAGGTGACACACTTGGGCATATATACCCCTTCTTCAGAAGTTATTCAAGATGCAATTGTAGTTCTTTCAGCTCTTTTGTACTCATTCTGTAAGGAGCTTTTGACACTGGATTTGCTCCAGACATAAGGTTTATAGAGTAATCAATATCTCTCTTCAGGGGTAGTCCTAGTACCTCCTTGAATACATATTCAAAATATTTTAATATTGCATGGTCTTCAATATTTGACACCTTATCCTTATGTGCTTCTTCCATATGAGCTACAAATATTTGGCAACCCTTCCTATAACACTTCTTCAGTTGCATTGATGAGATTTCTCGGATAACAACCGCTCTGGGAATTCCTTGGACTGTTCTCTAATTTCCTTCCTCATCCATGCAAGTGAATACCTTTATATGATAGTCTGATATGACATGGTGATGGTCCAACCAATCCATCCCAATTAGACAGTCATAGGAACCTAAAGGTAATATGTTCAATTCAACCCTAGAGCTTATTCCATTCATGTCCATTTGACATGACTTAACCAACTCAACAACCTTTCTTTTTAATCCTGTAGCCAACTGCACTAACCAAGATTTTCTATGATTTCTTCTTGATAATTGCAAACTTTCCACCATTCTAGGATCCATATAACTATGACTATCCCCTGAATCAATTGAACTAGTAAAGGTATGGTTATTGATCATACCTTCAACTTCAATCATGTGTGATTGAAACTCAGATTGCTTGTTGTACAAGGCTACATAGATCCTTGGTATTCTACTGCCCATGTCCTCCACTTTTTCTGCTTGCTGAACAATGTGGACAACTCTCACTTTGTCATTTCTATGGGGGAAATCTCTATACCTATGATTTCCTTTACAACCCCAACATTCCATATGTGGTTGTATGGGTATTTTTCCACTTACTTTATCCTTCCTAGGTTTTGTTAGCACTATAAGTGATCCAGGTGGATCATCTCAAAGTTCGATAGAGTTAAAGTATTCAAATGGAAAAGTAAAGCTTACAAAGTGGAAGAGCTCGTTAGTAGCTTTCCGGTGACGTTTGTTTCAGGAAAAACAGCCTCCAGGTGACAAAGATATGAGCAAGGGAAGTTTCGTCAAAAATGGTTATAAATGGGTTAAAATGGTCAAAATATGGTTTGGAAAAAAAAGAGGTGGTTAAGGGCCTAAGCCTTGAACTTGCCAACACCAAGGCACCCCCTTGGTATTTAAATGGATATAAAAAACCATATGGAAAAACCCAAAGTATAATGTCATAAAACCAAATGTTATACCAAAACACAAACCATATGATAAAACCCAAAAACGCACCACATTATTTATACCATATGTCAAAGCGCACACATATATTTCACACACACACACACATATATATATATATATATATGTGTGTGTGTGTGTGTGTGTGTGTGTGTCACCATATATATATTACACCAAAAATCACGTGCCAAAAGAAATAATATATAAACCATATGATATAACAAACAAATAACAAATCACGTCAAGGGGAAGCTCGCGGGTTTGACCCCGGGACTTCCGCCCCCATAACCACTTCCACTACCAATGCACCATCGCCATGGGACGTGGCAGGGAATGGTGCAAAAACCTTAAAACGTGCATCGATTTGGGGGATTTCAGAGGGCACGTGGCCCATAGCTCGTGCCCCCCAAAAACCATTGTTTTCTTATATTTAAATGAAGCATGGACACGGATCCTAGGGAGGAAGAATGAGTTTTGATGCAGGAAGAGATAGGAACGTAGATCGAGGTGATGCTTCATAGTGACCAAAGTGAATTTGCATGTAGATCGAGGTGGTATTTGCACGTAGTTCAAGGTGGTATAGAATTGGCATGCATCCTGAGGTCGTACAGACTGTACAATCAGGAACAGATTGGGAATAGTGCCAAAAAGGGAATTCGGAGTCCATTTTCATAAATATATCAAGTTTATACTCAAAAGTCTTGATTTTTCACAAGGATTCCAGATCCAGCTTCAGTTTTTGCATTCATGCATCTAGACAGAAAAGTGCTCACAGAACCTTCTGGATACACAGAAAGGTATCCATGTTTATACTTAAAAGTCTGAGAATTTCATCTTGCAGCTGTTGTTGAAGTTTGTTACTATATATGACAGACAAAAATCAAAAGTCACTTTGTAAGCATTTGAATACTTAATCTATCGGCTTTCCCATTTGGAAAGTGGCCCGAAGAGGTAGCTAGGAAGTCTGGTGAACTCCGTTACCAATTCTTGTTCTTAGATAGTATGCTTACATGTTTATGTGTTGATGAATGTTCTTTAATTTTGCATTTATAAAGATGGTTAACAATTAAGAAATTCACATGCAAGTAATGGTTAAAGATCAAGTAAAAATTTCAGATCAAGTTGGTATCAGAGCGAGGTTAACCATTTGCTTTGTGAGTTGATGTTAACAAGATCCAAGATTCAGCGTGGTGAAGGAGAACTTGAAGAGTTCGATCCAGAGATTGGATCAAGAAGAGGAAGGATGTCTTCACCAAAAGGAGAAGAAGCAGCTTCTTCTATCCCTT
>JASDQU011404934.1:47666-59046 GCA_032191745.1 Picea mariana | reverse complement strand
GGGTTCTACGACTCTCCTTCGTACTTGAGTCTCTTCCCTTCTCGAGTTTCCTCTCTATTCTTTCCAAGCTCTTCAAAAATTTTAAGTTTAATTCACCCTGTTGATCCCTGACTTTCATGAGCTTTCGACTATCAGCTCGGTGAGCCTTCGCCTCTCTTTGCAATCCTTCAATGATTTTCATTATGTGTCCTTCCTTATCCTTCTCTTTTCCATGCCCATTGGAGTTCAATCCTTCGACTCCCAGGTTGACATCCTTTCCTTCCTGTTCATCTTCTGTTTCGGGGGTAATCTTCACCTTTTCCCACTTCATACTCGGCGTTGGTTAACTGGAGTCCTGAGCTCCGATGAACTCTGCACATGCACTATGCAATTAAATTCAAATTTTTTCAAGCCATTAAACCTTCAGGAACAATCCTCAACATTTATAAGCCAGTACGAACAAAAAAAAAGACATTTCGATTCAAATAAGTTTTCTGAGCTCTCGTTCGGTTCTACAACTGTCAAACCCTAACAGGGCTAGCGTCCAACCAATAGGGACGAATCCCAACAAGGCTAGAGAACAACCAATGAGAACAGGCCCCTTCACACGGTTAAGTGGAGTAAATGTGGCAGAGGGGGAATGCGACACGATAGTCGACAGGATAGGAGGGGGCCCCACTTCACATGCCACACTATTCCGGACCACCCCCCCTCATTAAAGGTAGAATGGCAAGGGGGTTCCGGAATCCAACTGAGCACCATTGATCAAGGTGAAATAATATCGACCATTCGAGAGTTGTGCATCCAATTCCGAACCCCCCCCCCCCATTAATGACAAAATGACAAGGGGGTCCCGGAATGAGGCCTCAGCTGTAGATCTGGGCAGGTGGACTCTGGCCGTCCAGATCTGCTCGCTACTTACCTTAATCCACATTCACGCCCCAACTTAAGGCCGACATCTCTTCCTCACATCGGACAGTCATTACAGACCCTGAGATTCCCTGAAGGAATATCTTCCGTTCATCAAGACTTAGCCACATGCTAACGTCTCGACATTATGCGTCGGGATTTATCAAGGCGAGAGCCTGAGTTCTTGTCAATGAAACTCTCGAATCCTCGATCCCCAATTTCTCGAAATAGGTAATCTCTCGTCACGTCACCTCCTTAAATCGGTCGATACAGATCTATCCCAGGATTTCCACCATGGAAAGTCTCGATCTCTTGTCATCAGGACTCCCGATATCGCGATTCCCGATTTCCCGAAATGGGTAATCTCATGACACATGGCCTCCATCATTCGGACGGTCTAGATATATTTCGGGGATTTCAACCCTATTCACTGGGGTTTTAACCCTCGAATATCTCCTGACAGATCCAATGGCTGTCGGGTTTTCCAGCCGAGATCTGATGACTCAAAATGTTCCTAACTAATTTGGGATTTCGCATATCATGATTTCCACACTCCTGTGCAATTCCAAAAATCTTTAAACCCCGTGCACACTTTCCAGATCTAACGGTCATGAGGGTTCACCTTCCCTCCTGAACAAATCCTAAAGCTCCTACACTTCTGGTGTGGAGTCCTCTCTCCCTGTGGACTTATACCACACTAGCTGCGGTTTCATAACGTCGTTATACCTCTCAAACTTAAAAACTCGTCTAGTAACTCCTTGACACTTTGGAGAAAAGAAGGGTCTGAAATTGGCCTTCCAGACCCAATTTCCCCTTGCATTCTTGGTCCAAAGACCGGTCCACTGGCCCATCTAGGCTCAGTGTCGAAACCTTGGCTTTGATACCAAACTGTAGCGCACCTTTTCTGGCTACCAAGGTTTAAATGCTATTAAAAGAATACTATAACACCACTTTGTACACAACTCATACAGGTATTATAAATCCCATGCATTTAAACAAATAAACACATTCTACATAAAGTATTCATATGAGTTACTGCCATAATTAGCAATCAATAGCATTTCATACTAATTCATATACAGAGCGGAAATCATGATAACATAAGCAGTAGAGTCATGCAAAACATGATTAAAACATAATCAGATACTTATCTTTTAACAGTGGTAGAATCCACCAACCAAGTGCAGGCCTTCCATGAACCTCCCAGCCTTAGACCACACTTCTCATCAGCTCAGCAGTGGGTCAGCCCCGAGCTGGGACTAAGCTCCACCCCAAGACAAGGAATCCTAGGCTAGGCTGAGGTTACAGGGAAAACAACACACAACCACAAGGAAGGGATTCNCATTCCCCACATGCTTGTTCCACCCCAGGAGTATACACCTTCTCTATCACCTGGATAGTCCTTCGGTTGCTAATCTCCCTTGCCTTGGGTTACAGGAACAGGCCCGACTGAAAGTCTCTGGGCTCTATGGCAGCTACAAGGTTCCTTCAAGGAGTTTTCTCCTTCCTCTGCACACTCTCTCACCTAGAGAGAGTCGCTCACAGGTCCAATAGCCTGTTCTTCCAATCTTCAACCACCTCTCTCACCTGGAGAGAGTGTTGTATAAACTGTCCAACAAGCCACATAGGATCAAACACTACACGTCCACCACAATCCACGGGAATCCAAACACAAACACCCCAGGGCATCTCCAGACTGGTGCAACAGTATAACCAGGCTTAGCAGGGACAAGACACTTCTGTTTTCTTAATTTGGCAACATGAAATAGACTCACACTCTGGATTCTCAGGGATGCGTGATGAATCATCCACGTAGGGGTCGATTCAGAGTCCCCGGTTTAGAACAGAGAAGGGGTATACCAACTTTCCAGAACAAACACAGACTCTTTTCTGAAATCCATGCAGGCTTCTCGTTTAGGGAATATACATACCAGTTTTCTCAAAGCCAGACATAGAATTTTCGAATCACAGGGACTCATGAAGGTTCTCTACAAGAGTCGGGTTGGTGGTACTATCCAGGGCTCTATACGCATTCAGAAAATTGGGTAGAATGGAGGAGGAACCCTTCTCACGGCTCACCCTAGCCATTTTATTTGCATGTGTTAGGGTTGACACTTGTCACCCATGAAACTACATGCATTCCAATAGCACGCATCTCCCTTGTATGTTCTTGCCTTGCTAGAAACTTAGGATAAAACGTAAAATGCACATGTCTTTTGGGATAATATTAAAATATTATTCCCAGGCTTAAGCCCCCTAGGCTCAACACTTAGCCCCTTTTCCCACCTTCCAACCCCTAATTCCTTGCCCACTCTATGGATGCTTAGTCCCCCTTCACTCATTCATCGTGGTCGGTCTGCACATGGCAGTGTTTATATTTTATTAATTGTTCTGCGTGATTACATATACAACAGCAGGCTCCTGGCCTTCAACCCTCAGGCTCCCTGGCCTAACAAACACATAAGCCTCCAGCTTATAAAAACTTGGCTCACCAGCCTATAAAACATAATTACAATTCCTTTCAGGACATGGTTTACAATGGGGCTCAGCCTTGGGGACACTACAGAAAGAAAACTACTTCATGTTGATTATTGATGATTACTCCAAACTTACTTGGGTTGCCTTTCTCAAAGAAAAATTTGAAGCATTTGAGAAGTTTAAAATATTTAAGGCTTTAACTAAGACTCAAACAGGCAAGAAGTTAAAGGTAGTAAGATCAGACCGAGGAGGAGATTTTATGTCAAGTGACTTCAAGGAATTCCGTGACAAGCATGAGATCAAGAGAGAATACACAATCCCAAGAACTCCACAACAAAATAGAGTAGTTGAGAGGCAAAACAGAACAGTTTAGGAAATGGCTAGGTCAATGATGAATGAGAAGACCATTGGTCAAACCTACTGGATAGAAGCAATACACACAGAATTCCATGTTCTTAACAAAGCCCACCTCAGACCACAAAGTAACAATACACCTTATGAACTTTGGTTTGGGAGACCTGCTTCAATTAAAGACTTCAAAGTCTTTGGGAGTAAATGCTACATAAAGAATAATGATGAGAACCTTGGAAAATATGATGACAGGGATGATGAAGGTATCTTCTTGGGCTATGCTACAAACAGTAAAGGATACATATGCTATAATAAGAGGCTGCATAAAATGGTTGACTGTATTGACGTGAAAGTTGATGAAGGAATCCTAGAAAGAGAGGTGTAAAGAAATGATTCTTCTACAAAATACATAGCTAGAGTAGAAGATGAACAGGTCCAAGAATCAGAAAATGCAGACTCTGAATTAGATGAAGACACAGACACTCAGACAGACTCAAATCGGCAGACAACATCAAATTACTCCTCCAAAATCACTCAAAAGAATCATTTTGCAAGTCAGATAATTGGTGAAAAGGACAAAGGTGTACAAACCAGAAGAGAGCTAATAAAAAACACCGAGCAATCACATATAGCTTTCATATCCATGCTGGAACCCAAGAATTTTAATTAAGCTAGCATAGATGAACATTAGGTTAAAGCAATGAATGACAAACTTGATCAAATTGAGAAAAACAATACGTGGGAGATGGTTCAGAGACCAGAAGGTAAAAATATCATTGGTTCCAAATGGATCTTTAAGAACAAGTTGAATGAGCAGGGACAAGTTGTCAGGAACAAAGCAAGATTGGTCTGTAAAGGCTATGCTCAAATAGAAGGACTGGATTTTGATGAAACATTTGCGCTCGTAGCAAAGTTGGAAGCTATCAGAATATTTCTTTCCTATGCTTGTCATAAAAGGTTTAAAGTTTATCAAATGGATGTCAAGTCAGCTTTTCTAAATGGAGATTTAAATGAAGAATTCTATATGGAACAATCGGAGGTTTTTGAACTGTCTTATAACCCTGACTTAGTATGCAATCTAAAGAAAGCTTTATATGGATTAAAACAAGCTCCTCGTGCTTGCTATCATAGACTGGATACGTATCTCAAAGACAAAGGGTTCAAGAGAGGAACAATTGACAACAACCTATATATAAAAATAGAGGGTAATGATTTGCTCATTGTGTTGGTCTATGTAGATGACATCATCTTCGTATGTAATAAGGATTCATTGGTAAAATGGTTTGTTTCTACCATGGAGTCTGAGATTGAAATGTCTATGATAGGTGAACTATCATTTTTTCTTGGTTTGAAAATTACTCAGAGGTCTGAAGGGATGTTCATTTCTCAAGAAAAATATCTAAGAGAAATGTTGAAAAGGTTTCAAATGGAAGATTCTAAAACTGTGGGCACACCTATGGTAACTGGATGCAAATTAAGCAAGGATGATGACTCACCTGATGTTGATCAATGTTCATATAGGTCAATGATAGGCAGCCTGCTGTACATCACAACATCTTGCCCAGACATCATGCATGTTGTTGGAATGGTAGGAAGATATCAGTCTGTGGTGGAGATGCGGGGTCTAAAGAATATTCAGGTATTTGAAAGAAACAATGACTTATGGTCTATGGTATCCCATAAATCAGAATTTTCAGTTAACTGCCTATTCAGATGCATATTGGGAAAACTGTGTTGATGAGAGAAAAAGCACCAGTGGAGGAGAATTCTTCCTAGCTGACTCATTAGTAGAATGGCTTAGTAAAAAGCAAGGTTCCATTTCCTTATCGACTACAGAGGCAGAGTACATTTTTTATGCTACCTATTGCACTCAGGTATTATAAATGATTCAGACACTTGCATACTTGGAGGTAAAATACGCAACACCGATCCCAATTCACTGTGATAACACTAGTGCCATTAGTGTGTCTAAGAATCCTGTACTCCACTCCAAGACCAAGCATATTCCCATAAAATACCATTTTCTGAGAGAGAAGGTCACCAATCAGGTTGTTCAGGTCCAGTACATTTCAACCACAGTGTTAGCACTTGGTAAATTTCCTAGAGGTTGAAAACAGAAGAAATCTACAAAGGTAACTTTATCCAACCACTTTTGAAGTTGGGATCTAGCCCTTCCAACTTCAGAGAGGGATCTCTCTATATGTTTTAGCTATGTTTCCAATTTTAGATATTAGGCTAGGTAAAGAAATAGGTCAGTTTTGTTGTCAAAGTATTTTTGAATTGGTTGAGACAGTCTACACATCCATTGGGCTATGGGGTCTGTGTCTAATAAAATATGAAATACAAACCAGAAATGCAAAGGAAAAACTTTCTAGGGAGAGATAATATAATCACTGGATATTTTAGTAGCTTAAATGATGATTAGCAGAAAAGATGAGAAAGATAATTTCGACAAAGAAGCAGTTAAGAATTTCTTTATTGAAAATACCAAAAGAAAAACACTAAAATCTTTCGAGTCAGAAATAGGGTATACGAGATAAATCCTGCAACATTCGTTACTCTTAAAGATTAGAATTAGAAAATGAGATGATCACAGAGCAAGAATAACATTCAACTTAGAAAGTAGACATCACCAGTGAATACACACAAGAATCCTGTAAAGGTGCCTCCTTTTTATTAATGAAAGATCTCTTCAAAAATATTACAGTCTGATAGCGTCAGGGTGTGAAGATCAACAACCCCCAATACTTCGAAAGGTGAAGTATTTATAACTCAAATTACAAACGTTCCTGTCATAAATGACCAGGACGTGCTCAATCTATTTTTAGCCTAACTAACTTAACAAACTTCCTAAATCTAGGAACTGCTTGATGACTTGGTGTAACTGCACTCTGATTTCTGGGTAGACCGTTGATGAAGCCTTTGCACAACCTCATCTGACTGGACAGCTGACTGGACCTGGACATCTCATCCGCTAGTCGATCAGATCATAGAGTTCCTCCCAGCTGAGATGACTAGGCACATTGACTTTGAGCAGTCTTCGATACACTTCGTCCATTTCTGTATACTTGGCGAATGTAGGCTTGGTGAGGAATATGTATCGAATCTCGTGTTGGATACTGATGTCCCACTGAAGGGCATCCAGGAATGCTTTGCCGGTGATGCTCCCTTGTATGCAAACAAACATTGAACTGTCCTTAGCCACTTTGGCTAATCTTTTCTTGTAATCTGGGAGTGTCATCAGTTTATCATTAATAACCTTCAGACTAGGTAGACCTTTCTTCTAGAGAGCCTCAATCTTTCTGAAAAACCTTTGTACCCCCTAGTCCATGGCCTGAACCTTTTTTTCCAGCTGAAGCATTAGTCCTCTCTTGGTCAAGACTCTCTTGACCTCAAGGATGGTCTTTTTTCTGTCTTCAATCTTCAGCTCTTCCATCTCCTCCCTGGTCTTAGAATTGAGGAACTTGATGATCTCGTTTTCCTGTGTTGGCCTATCTCCCAATTCTACTCTGATCTTCTCAATGGCTTGTTTTCTCCTCTAGACCAACTCATTCTACTCAAACATGATTTGGATCATGGGCCATATCTCATTTATGAAGTTAGTGATGTATGTCCATACATTCTCTTTAACCTCAGCCAAATTCTTCGCTGCCACTGTTTGCTTTCGGAGCTGCTGTAGCTCCTGCTTAAGCTGCTCTGCTACCTGCTTTTCCTTGGAGAGGTTGGTCTGGAAGGAATTTTTGAGTTCCTGAAGGTTCTCAACTTCCTTTTTAATCCTGCTGATCTCTGTCTCCTGTAGGTTCATCTTTTCCATGGATTTATCCAGGTCGGCTGTCTTCTCTTGGGATGTCGATGGAGGTGCGGATGGGACTGTTGTCACTGATGCTGTGCTTGCTCCTGAAATCGGAATGGAACTCAATGGAATGGATTCCATTGGTTTCAGAATTCTCCTTCTCTTTTAATAATTTCTCCATCTCAGATTCCATTTCTTTGAGTTGTGCATTTTGCTCCATGAGCAGCTTGAGCATTTCATCCTTCTAGCCTTCTTTCTCTTCTATCTCCTTCTCTTGTGAGTCCTCTATGGGTGGGAGCTTCAGTTGTTTCCTCAAGGAGGCAATGTCAGCATTCTTCTTCTTTATCAACTCCTCTGTTGCTTTGACATTCGAAGGGTCATAGCCGATCTTGAGGACCAACTCCTCCAAAGTTTTGATTCTATTGTCCTTCGCAAAGGACGATATCTTCTCCAGCTTGAGCTATGTTTGAGAATTATTCAGTGACACCTGTAATTTGGCTGTAGAAGTGGAAGCATGCACCAATGTATAGAAAACCATTTCCCCTATCTGCTTGTACATATCCATCTGATTTGTTGGGTGCACATCCTTCATCTGGAATTCGAAGGTGGCCCTCTTGTAGTCCGTGATCACCTTAGGGTATGGTACTTGTGCCTGGAGGAAGGCCATGTGCATTCTTCCCTTTTCTGTGTCAAATGCAGACAACAACCTATGATGCACAATAGACGTCTAATTCCAAATCTGAGCGCAAGTACTATTGGTAAGGGTCTAGTTCTTTTTCTTGATCAACTCATACTTCTAAAAAATGCTCAATTTGGGTCCCACCTTGCCTTGCTGAATGCTCAATGGGGAGTCTGTGGATTTCTTTGACAATGCTAGGGTGATGTCCTTATGAAGGCTTGAACCAAAGGGTGGAATAACAGACTTAGTCACTGTGGTAGGCAGGGATTCTTTTTCTCCAGTCGGACCAGTAACTGAAATTTTCTTGGGCCTCTTAGTGTGCAACTAGAACTCTTCGGACGATACCTATGTGACAAGCGGAGATAAATCTTGTCGAGGCCTTTTTTCCTTAGGGACTTGTGGCATGGTGGTTGGTGGCATAGTGGTCAGGGCAACATGTTGTTCCACTTCAACCAACGTGTTATGTTCCCACACTGTTTGATTTGCAAATTTTTCCAGCTCAGGCCTAGCTTCGTGAATATAAGGGATGTTTTTGTTCTTCACCCTCATTTCTGATATGATCCCATAAGGATCATAGTGCCATGGGAATCTCATGAAGAACTTCATTGCTTTCAACATCCTATCTGCTTCTTCCCTGGCACCCCAAATGTTGCAGATGAAGGAGCCAATCTACCCCTTGATTCAAAGTTGTTGCTTTTTCTTCAATGATACAAAATGGATATCATCTGAATTCATAATCTGCCTTATATATTCTAAGGCAAACATTCTGACAGGAAAATATTTGGGCAGCTTATACAGTGCCAACTCGCAACAGTATACTCTGATCTTGGTATGATTTTGGTACAAGTACCAATCCCCGGTCTTTGTGTTGTCCGAGAGATGCAGGATTCTCTGGACTTCATCATTTATTCGAGGCTCAGGCTTGCCGCTTAGCATGCTTACCACAGGGTGGTAGAACTGATCGATGAATGCCTTGAAACTGTACTCTGTGGAGTTGTGCTTGAGCAAGGAAGTCCATGCTGTGACTGCCTGAGGTTTACCATCTTCATCAATCTTCTGCATGGAAAAACTAAATTTATCTTCTTGAAAGAAAAAAAACATGTATGCCAGTATGGACGAGTATCTGAATATGCCTTCTGTGCCAAAATTCAAGAACTATTCCTGACTATTGTCTACTAAGAATGTACTGAAATCAAACTGGATGGTGGGTTTTTTGTCAGTGGAGAAAATGGATAGAAAACCTAAAATGGGATCATCTACCCACTGATCAGAATAGTATCCCAACAGAGCGCAAAGGGATGAGATGACCTGGTTTCCCTTAGTTGAGAACATGGAGGACGGGTAAGAAGGATTTGTGGAGGGAAATTGAGCGGATGGGGGAAGGAAAATCTTGAATATTTGAGCTCTTTGGAGGAAGGTCATTTTCTGGTACAATTCGGTGAGAATTTCCAAGTTGAAGGGGGACGCAGAATCGGCTCAGGGAATTTGCATCATCTGGTATATGTCTTCAGGTGTGATGAGGAATAGGATCTCTCCGGATGAGGAGATGACAGCTCTTTGTTCGGGAATATAGTGAGCTTGACACTTGAGAGCAAACTAGGGAAAATGGTGGATCTGAGGGAAGAGGTAGAGGGGTAAATTGGACTCCCAGAGTCCAATTTCATCACTCTGGTCCAGGAACACTTCCCTGAGCCATGACTGGAGGTATGAGAAATCAAAATCGCATTTGGTATGTACGATTAACCGGTCTTTGTGGACTAGTGGGATCTTGTCCAGGTCGACAGCAGGCAGAAGAAACAGATTCTCCTCTCCTTCTGCTTGTTTGGGCTTTGGCTCCATTTCTACAACAGTACCTGCAATAAACACAATGTTAGTGGGGGTGACTATCTGTGGATGAGGGCGATGAAAAGTAACGGAAGGGTAAGCGGTGAATTTCTCTGGTGCGATGGGTGAATAGCAAATGTAAGGGGAATAATGGCAGTTTTATTTAAACCGTGGTCGGTTTGGTGCGGGAGACAGGTCAGCTGGATAACGGATGTGTTATCCAGTAATAAATGGCCAATGGATCATTTGGTGGTGAGATGGCAGGTGACGGTGGCTGAAAGATATGGACGGGTGATGTGGTGGCTAGGGATTGGAGGTAAAAGTTGTAATAAGGGGCTTGCCATGAGTGAAAACGGGAGGGGACTGACAACAGTTATGGGATGTGACTAACTTGGGAAGAAGTGGAGGGTGACGTCCATAAGTGATGAGGGTCTGTCAGATAGCAGATGGTGACGGGACTCGGGGCAATATATCGACGCCACATATGACAAGGGGCCCACCAGAGGGAGATAACCATTCCAGACCCCCCCCCTCGGTTAAAGGCAGATCATCCCTGGGGGTCCGAAAACCATTTTGGGTCATTGATCTGCATGCTCATTTCCTAGCCGCAGATCTTAGCACACCTTTTATCACTCATTCCGAACCCCCCCCCCCTCCACTAAACGCATAACGAACGGGGGGGGGTCCGGAATACAATATCGACCTTTGATTTAAGCGCTCAATCCTGGGCCATCCAGATGCGCGCAAATGTTATCAGCGATTCTGGACCCCTCCCGGTTAAAAGCAAAACGGTCGGGGGGGTCCGGAATTCTCTAAGCACCGTAGATCTGGGCATCGCAATCAGGACCATTGATATGTGCAGGGAGCATAAATGGGGAGCGGAAAACACATGCGCTGGGAAAAACTTAGGATAAATGTATTTTATGGGTTTTTTCCCAAACTTTTCAAGTAGACACCACCATGGGGCTTCGACCAAACGATCTTCTAAGGATATGAAACATGGTGCAACATTTACATCCAACTGGTTTTATTGGAATGAAACAATAAAGAAACTAGCCTACATGCTAACCTATCTTCCTATGACAATTAACCCAGATTAAACTGTTGGGTTAAGGATTTACTCTACCCTGGGGCTATCTGACCAAGATTAGACAGTCTGGCCAGATTTATTCACTAATCTAACCTAGACGGCTAAGATTAAACTGTTTAGCCAAATTCATTCACTACCCTATCAACATCAAATTTAAAAATAACTTGGCCATGCTTGAAAGGTATGGACCAAGTTACTATTATTGCATGGGGCTTTTATTGCAATTCTTTTATGCCCTCTTTTTCTTTCTTTTTTCTTTTTTCTTTTCTTTTCTTTT
>JASDQU011404934.1:16566-44073 GCA_032191745.1 Picea mariana | reverse complement strand
AGTAAAACATCTCAAGGCATCAAGAACAACGTTCCTATAAGCTCTAAGACGTGGGTGTTTCGCAATGTACTCACCTTTGATTTGCTTGATTATCAATTCAGAGTCCGCTCTTACCATTATTTGTTTATCACCAACTCTTTTCAAAAGCTTCAGACCGAGCATCAAGGCTTCATACTCAGCTATATTGTTAGTACATTGGAAATTTAATTTGTAAGAATGGTTTTTTGAATACCTGTTTCTGTGATTATGCAGCCAGACTCCTACTCCATCTCCTTCTTTGCTCACTGCTCCATCAAAATCCATGCTCCAGAAATCAGTGGGTAACTCTTCAGTTATCACGTTCTTCATCCTTGATACCTCCATGATTTCTTGGCCTTCATCTTGACTAGATGTATCTTCCACCAGTTGAGCATCTTGTTCTCCCATGTCACCATCATTGTACAAGATAAATGAATCCAAATCGAAATGCGCAAAGTAGAGGGGATAATTTTGTGGTTTTTCTTGGCTACTGACCATGTACTTCATCAATGTTTCTCTGTATAGCCTTCTTTGTTTCCCGAAAACTAGGATAGTGGCGTAAGACATATCTAGCTGCAAGGTTCCTTTCAACTTAGCCCCCCAAGACTGGGATAGAAACATTCCATACTTCGGCGGGATGTCTGCAACTACCACATCCATTACCATGCTCTTCGCAGGAATCTAAACCAAGGTGATGCATAGGTCCTTGACCAAACCAATACATCTAACTTTATTGGAGTCAAATGAGTGTAAATCCTTGTATGGTCTGGTGACCTCCAGTCCCAGTTTCTCCATTACTGCTTTGGGCATCAGATTGTGGGAAGCACCCGGATCCAGCATGGCGTTATGTAAGATCAGGTCATGTATGTTTAGACTGATGTAAAAAGGAGCGACCTCACCAGTGTCATCTCGACCATCTACTTTAGGTCCGAAAAGAAGCTTGGGCTGATCATTAGTAAGGTTCACAGTGTCTGAATGATTTGTTGATCCAATGGTTAATGCCTTCATGCCTATGTCAGGATCAATGGTCAGTGCTTTAATCACTTGTGAATGATAAACGTCTTTTTTCATCAACTCTGTAAGTGGGATGGGAATTTTTACTTTGGCCAATTCCCCCTTAAGGCTGAAAGGTGTAGGGGCTCTTCCTTGGCTCATCAATTCTGGTTTGTCCACCATATTCTTCTGCTTAGAAGTACTTGGTGGATTAATAGGTGAAACCTCGGGCTGTGACGGCCTTTTCAGAATAGTAAGGTTTTTCTTCACGGGAGCATCAATAGTGCTCTTCTCAGGAATCTTCTCGGCAGCTGGCTCGGAGGCCTTCTTGGTTTCAACTACCTTCTTTGTTTCAATCGTCTTTTTTGGGGAACTCCTTTCTATCTTTTTACTCCGCAGATTATACTGTCGGTGTACCTCCAAAATGGAATTTTCGAATGCTTTTTGTTCTGCATCTTCATCTTCTTCACTTACTTTTGTTTGATTGAGAAGAAAAAGTTCTTTCTCTTCTTGGGTAAGGAAAATAGCTTTGTTGTCGTGGATGCGCATGAGATTTATGTGAGTATCCTCCAGTTCTTCGATTACTTCCTCCCCTTCGTCGGCATAATTTTCTTGCAGGGGGGGTATGATCTGCTGATCTGGATCCCTCTGCTCTCTTTGATCCCTAGGATCTCTCTATCTGATTTCAGGAGGGTTTCTCCTAAAGTTAGGGTTACGAACCTGGGGGGCTGGTGGATTTTCTCTTGGAGGATTTATGTCCGACACAGTAAGTCTTTCCATCATTCTTTCCACTACTCTGGAAAAGAATCCAATTTGGAATCTGAGGTCAATGTGGAAAGTTCTTCTTTAATTGTGACTCTACCCTCTGACCTCTGACGTGCCCTTTTTGCCAACAACTTGGCCTCCACACTTATAACACTTTTCTGCATGTCTGCTAGGGTGGTAGAATTTCTTTCTCTTAGTTGGTATGCCATATCGGCATCAAAACCATCAGGGAACTTTATCAATGCCAGGTCCTGTGGAGGTTTGATTTCGACTGGAATTGCATTGTACAGGTTATTGAAACAGGTATAGTAATCTTGTACCGTCTCACCTTGATTTCTTCTTATATTCTCGTATTCTCACAATATTTGGGGAGGGTTTTTCTTTACCTCCAATCTATCAAAAAAACTCCTTTGGAACGTGACAAGGTCAAGAACTGAGGCTGCGGGTAAATCTTTGTACCATTTCTTGACGTCACCTGTCAAACTTTGGGCAAACAATCTCATTTGAATGTTAGCCTCATCAAATTCTTCTAGGTCAAAATAATCATTCATTTTGTCAACGTGTTGTTGTGCGCTCAAAGGTCCTGTTGCATCGAACTGTGGAAGTCTTGTTTGATAGTCTTGGGGCATGGCATGTAGAGGCGTAGCCAACACCAAAGGAGCATATCGAGCTGCCATGATGGGTGGAGGAGGTGGGATGAAAATCTGGATGATCGGCAAGGTAGTGACTAAAGACGAGGATGAGGAGGGACTGGATAGCACTGAGGGAGTGATTTGTGGTTTAGTCGTGGGAGACAGAACTTCGGGGGTTCAGGGTTGAAAAATAGTTGGGTCAAAGATGATTCCAGTCACAAAACTATCGGACCATGTTCTAACCAGGATTTTCTATGGAAAGGTATCAAGGTTAGGGTTTTGAGAGGTAACAAGTTTCCCTGAAAAGGAAAAGGGCTTATGAAGGGGAATATGACTAACTAAACCTTTAGCTAAGGTCTTTTTCCTGAGCAACTGTTCGGGGTTATCTATCACTATCGCAGGTTCTGGGTCTGGATGAGATCGAGTATAAACTTTCTTGGGAGCCAGAATTCTTTTTGTTTTTGTTATATATATATATATAATTTTTAATTTTATGACTCCGAAAATAATATGTACAAAGTTCAATCAACCTCTAAACATTACTTTCTTCTCAAATTTGCAATATTCCAGGAACAAACTTTCTTTTTAGAGAAAAGAAAACATGAAATTATCAATTTTTAGTTCTGTTCCCCAGTGGAGTCGCCACTATGTTAGCACTTGGTAAATTTCCTAGAGGTTGAAAACAGAAGAAATCTACAAAGGTAACTTTATCCAACCACTTTTGAAGCTGGGATCTAGCCCTTCCAACTTCAGAGAGGGATCCCTCTATATGTTCTAGCTATGTTACCAATTTTAGATATTAGGCTAGGTAAAGAAATAGGTCGGTTTTGTTGTCAAAGTATTTTTGAATTGGTTGAGACAGTCTACGCATCCATTGGGCTATGGGGTCTGTGTCTAATAAAATATGAAATACAAACCAGAAACAAAAAGGAAAAACTTTCACAGGGCGAGATAATATAATCACTGAATCTTTTAGTAGCTTAAATGATGATTAGCAGAAAGGATGAGAAAGATAATTTCGACAAAGAAGCAGTTAAGAATTCCTTTATTGAAAATACCAGAAGAAAAACACTAAAATCTTTCGAGTCAAAAACAGGGTATACGAGATAAATCCTACAACATTCATTACTCTTAAATATTAGAATTAGAAAATGAGATGATCACAAGGAAAGAATAACATTCAACTTAGAAATTAGACATCACCAGTGAATACACGCAAGAATCCTGTAAAGGTGCCTCCTTTTTATTAATGGAAGATCTCTTCAAAAATATTATAGTCTGATAACATCAGGGTGTGAAGATCAACAACCCCCAATACTTCGAAAGGTGAAGTATTTATAACTCAAATTACAAACGTTCCTGTCATAAATGACCAGGACGTGCTCAATCTATTTTTAGCCTAACTAACTTAACAAACTTCCTAAATCTAGGAACCGCTTGATGACTTGGTGTAATTGCACGCTGATTTCTGGGTAGACCGTTGATGAAGCCTTTGCACAACCTCATCTGATTCGACAGCTGACTGGACCTGGACAGCTCATCTGCTAATCGATCAGATCACAGAGTTCCTCCCATCTGAGATGACTAGGCACGTTGACTTTGAGAAGTCTTCGATACACTTCATCCATTTCTGTATACTTGGCGAATGTAGGCTTGGTGAGGAATAT
Source organism: Picea mariana (assembly GCA_032191745.1). Taxonomy (NCBI): domain Eukaryota; kingdom Viridiplantae; phylum Streptophyta; class Pinopsida; order Pinales; family Pinaceae; genus Picea; species Picea mariana. The sequence continues at coordinate 39,998 of JASDQU011404934.1, read as the reverse complement.
GTATCGAATCTCATGTTGGATACTGATGTCCCACTAAAGGGCATCCAGGAATGCTTTGCCGATGATGCTCCCTTGTATGCCAGCAAACTTTGAACTGTCCTTAGCCACTTCAGCTAATATTTTCTCTTGATCTGGGAGTGTCATCAGTTTATCATTAATAACCTTCAGACCATGTTGACCTTTCTTCTGGAGAGCCTCAATCTCACTGAAAAACCTTTGTACCCCCTGGTCCATGGCCTGAACCTTTTCTTCTAGCTGAAGCATTAGTCCTCTCTTGGTCAAGACTCTTTTGACCTCAAGGATGGTCTCTGTTCTGTCTTCAATCTTCAGCTCTTCCAACTCCTCCCTGGTCTTAGAATTGAGGAACTTGATGATCTCGTTTGCCTGTGTTGGCCTATATCCCAATTCTACTCTGATCTTCTCAATGGCTTGTTTGCTCCTCTAGACCAACTCATTCTACTCAAACATGATTTGGATCATGGGCCATATCTCATTTATGAACTTAGTGATGTCTGTTCATATATTCTCTTTAACCTCAGCCAAAGTCTTCCCTACCACTGTTTGCTTTCGGAGCTGCTATAGCTCCTACTTGAGCTGCTCTGTTACCTGCTTTTCCTTGGAGAGGCTGGTCTGGAAGGAAGTTTTGAGTTCCTGAAGGTTCTCAACTTCCTTTTTAAGCCTGTTGATCTATGTCTCCTACAGGTTCATCTTTTCCATGGATTTAGCCAGGTCGACTGTCTTCTCTTGGGATGTCGATGGAGTTGCGGATGGGACTGTTGTCACCAATGTTGTGCTTGCTCCTGAAATCGAAATGGAACTCAATGGAATGACTTCCATTGGCTTCAACTGCTCCTTCTCTTTTAATAATTTGTCAATCTCAACTTCCATTTCTTTGAGATGTGCATTCTGCTCCATGAGCAACTTGAGCATTTCATCCTTCTTGCCTTCTTTCTCTGCTATCTCATTCGCCTGTGAGTCCTATGTGGGCGGGAGCTTCAATTGTTTCCTCAAGGAGGCAATGTCAACATTCTTCTTCTTTATTAGCTCCTCCATTGCTTTGATGTTCGAAGGGTCATAGCCGATCCTGAGGACCATCTCCTCCAAAGTTTTGATTCTATTGTTCTTCGCAAAGGATGATATATTCTCCAACTTGAGTTGTGTTTGAGCATTATTTAGTGAAACCTATAATTTGGCTGTAGAAGCAGAAGCATGCACCAGCGTATAGAAAACCATTTCCCCTATCTGCTTGTGCAGATCCATCTGAACTGTTGGGTGCATGTCCTTCGTCTGGAATTCGAAGGTGGCCCTCTTGGAGTCTGTGATCACCTTGGGGTCTGGTACCTGTGCTTGGAGGAAGGCCATGTGCATTCTGCCCTTTTCTGTGTCAAATGTAGACAACAGCCTATGATGCGCAGTAGATGTTTTCTTCCAAAATTGAGCGCAAGTACTCCTGGTAAGGGTCTGGTTCTTTTTCTTGATCAACTCGTACTTCTAAAAAATGCTCAATTTGGGTCCCACCTTGCCTGCCTAAGTGCTCAATGGGGATTCTGTGGATTTCTTCAGCAATGTTGGGGTGATGTCCTTATGAAGGCTTGAACCGAAGGGTGGAATAATAGACTTAGTCACTGTGGTAGGTAGGGCTTCTTTTTCTCCAGTCGGACCAGGAACTAAAATTGTCTTGGGCCTCTTAGTGTGCAACTGGAACTCTTCGGATGATACCTCCGTGACAAGCGGAGATAAATCTTGTCGAGGCCTTTTTTCCTTAGGGACCTGTGGCATGGTCCTTGGTGGCACAGTGTTCGGGGGAACCTACTGTTCCACTTTGACCAACGTGTTAGGCTCCCACACTGTTTGATTTGCAAATTTTTCCACCTTAGGCCTAGCTTCATGAATATAGGGGATGTTTTTGTTCTTCACCCTCATCTCTAATATGATCCCATAAGGATCATAGTGCCATGGGAAGCTCATGAAGAACTTCATTTCTTTCAACATCCTATCTACTTCTTCCCCAGTGCCCTGACTGTTGCAGATGAAGGAGCCATTCTACCCCTTGATTCAAAGATGTTGCTTTTTCTTCAATGATACAAAATGGATATCATTTGAATTCATAATCTGCCTTATATATTCTAAGGAAAATATTCTGATAGGAAAATATTTGGACAGCTTATACGGTGCCAACTCGCAACCGTATACTCTGATCTTGGTATGATTTTGGTACAGGTACCAATCCCCAGTCTTTGTGTTGTCCGAGAGAGGCAGGATTCTCTGGACTTTGTCATTTATTCAAGGCTCGGGCCTGCCGCTTAGCATGCTTACCACAGGGTGGTAGAATTGATCGATGAATGACTTGAAACTGTACTCTGTGGAGTTGTGCTTGAGCAAGGAAGTCCATTTTGTGACTGCCTGAGGTTTACCATCTTCATCCATCTTCTGCATGGGAAAACTAAATTTATCTGCTTGAAAGAAAACAAACATGTATGCCAGTATGGACGAGTATCTAAACATGCCTTTTGTGCCAAAATTCACGAACTGTTAGTGAATATTGTCTGCGAAGAATGTACTGAAATCAAACTAGATGGTGGGTTTTTCGTCAGTGGAGAAAATGGATAGAAAACCCAGAATGGGCTCATCTACCCACTAATCAGAATAGTATCCCAACAGAGCACAAAGGGATGAGATGACCTGGTTTCCCTTAGTTGAGAACATGGAGGACGGGTAAGGAGGATTTGTGGAGGGAAATTGAGCGGATGGGGGAAGGAAAAGCTCGAATATTTGAGCTCTTTGGGGGAAGGAAAAGCTCGAATATTTGAGCTCTTTGGGGGAAGGTCATTTTCTGGTACAATTCGGTGAGAATTTCCAAGTTGAAGGGGGACATAGAGTTGGCTTGGGGAATTTGCATCATCTGGTCTATGGCTTCGGGTGTGATGAGGAACAGGATCTCTTCGGATGAGGAGACGATGATTCTTTGTTCGGGAATATAGTGAGCTTGACACTTGAGAGCAAACTTGGGAAAATGGTGGATCTGAGGGAAGAGGTAGAGGGGTAAATTGGACTCCCAGAGTCCAATTTCATCACTCTAGTCCATGAACACTTCCCTAATCCATGACTGGAGGTCTGAGAAATCAAAATTGCATTTGGTATATGCGATTAACCGGTCTTTGTCGACCAGTGGGATCTTGTCCAGGTTGATAGGAGGCGGGAGAAACAGATTCTCTTCTCCTTCTGCTTGTCTGGGCTTTGGCGCCATTTCTGCAATAGTACCTGCAATAAACACAACGTTAGTGGGGGTGAATGTTTGTGGACGAGGGTGACGGAAAGTAACGGAAGGGTAAGCGGTGAATTTCTCTGGTGCGATGGGTGAATAGTGAATGTAAGGGGAATAATGGTAGTTTTATTTAAACCGGGGTCAGTTGGGTGCCGGAGACAGGTCAGCTGGATAACAGATGTGTTATCCAGTAATAAATGGCCAACGGATCATTTGGGGGTGAGATGGCAGGTGACGGTGGCTAAAAGATACAAATGGGTGACGTGGTGGCTAGGGATTGGAGGTAAAAGTCGTAATAAGGGGCTTGCCATGAGTGAAAAGTGGGAGGGGACTGACAACAGTTATGGGATGTGACTAACTCAAGAAGAAGTGGAAGGTGACGTCCATAAGTGATGGGGGTTTGTCAGATAGCAGATGGTGACGGGACTCGGAGCAATAGATCGATGCCACGTATGACAAGGGGCCCGCCAGAGGGAGATAACCATTCCGAACCCCCCCTCCGGATGCACTCAAATGTTATCAGCGATTTCAGACCCCCCCTTGGTTAAAAGAAGAATAGTCGGGGGGGTTCAGAATTGTCTGAGAAACGTAGATCTGGGCGTTGCGATCAAGACCGTCGATATGTGCAGGGAGCATAAATGGGGAGCGGAAAACACATGCACTGGGAAAAACTTAGGATAAATGTATTTTATGGGTTTTTCCCCAAACTTTTCAAGTAGACACCACCATGGGGCTTCGACCAAACGATCTTCTAAGCATATGAAACATGGTGCAACATTTACATCAAGTTGGTTTTATTGGAATGAAACAATAAAGCAACTAGCCTACATGCTAACCTATCTTCCTATGACAATTAACCCAGATTAAACTGTTGGGTTAAGGATTTACTCTACCCTAGGGCTATCTGACCAAGATTAGACAGTCTGGCCAGATTTATTCACTAATCTAACCTAGACACTTTGGCTAAGATTAAACTATTTAGCCAAATTCATTCACTACCCTATCAACATCAAATTTAAAAAGAACTTGGCCATGCTTGAAAGGTATGGACCAAGTTACTATTATTGCATGGGGATTTTATTGCAATTCTTTTATGTCCTCTTTTTCTTTCTTTCTTTTTTCTTTTTTCTTTTCTTTTCTTTTCTTTTTTCTTTTTCTTTTCTTTTTCTTTTTTCTTTTCTTTTCTTTTCTTTTTTCTTTTTCTTTCTTTTCAAATTATTTTCAGAATGACAAATCATTTGTCAACAAAAACACTAGAGACAGATAATATCCCAGTCAACAGTTGATCCTATAACTTATAGGGTGATAACACACAAAACAAATTGCAGACATCTTTACTAAACCCCTAGCCAAGACACCATTTGAATATCTCCAATAGAAGTTGGGCATCATCCCGTCTCACACCTAAGAGAGTTCATCTTGTTAGGGGGAGTTGTGTATTGATTGAATATCTGATACCTCCTAAAAATACTGCAACATCTCAGGGGGAGCATGTTTTTTCTTTGACATTGATGTCAAAGGGGGAGAAAAGAAGTGGTATAGACTTGATGCTACAGTTGGAAGTCCAAACAGATTATTGCAATCGTTCAGGGTTGCCATCAATGCCAAAGGGGGAGATTGTTGGCATATTTACAGGCAGGTATGCTTGTCATTGATGGCAAGATTAGAGTATGCATTGATGGAAAAACATGAACAAAGTAAGCTCATGAGGAATTAACGTAGTGCGAAGGTGTGCTTGTTCATTTGATGGACAACAAGCATGCAAGGAATACCAACAGTGCAATGATAATCGAATGGAAAGATCTAAGTGTTGGTCAACCTCCATTTCGGAGTTTCAGCTACTGGGATTTCGGATACTGGTAGATGGAAATGTCAAAGACCCCTCACAAGAGTCTTAGAGTTGTGAAATCTGAAATCCCAAAATCCTGAAAGAGGCACATCAACAAAGAATTTCACATATCGGGCGTAAAATTCATTTCAGAGTTTCAGATACTAGGAAATTGAGAAGTCAATAATTGAGACTCTTCAACACAGGAGTCCCAGATTTGCGAAATCTGGAATCCAGAAATCCTGAAAGAGGCACATAAATGAAGAGTTTTGCAGACCAGGAAATAACTCCATTTCAGAGTTTCAGGTACCAGGAGTTGGAAGAGTCAAGACTCTTCATTATCAGGAGTCCCAAAATCGTGAAAAGAGAAACACTGAAATACTGGAAGACAGAGGATGATTTCAGATCCTAGGAGTTGGGGATGTCAAGAACTCTTACTACAGGACTTACGAAGTCATGAAACCCAAAATTGCGATATGTGAAATCGTGAAGTGATTTGAGCCGACAGTTCTAGGAAGTGAATGTGGAAGACCACGTTAGAAAGGACAGGTGGAAGACCATTACACATGGCATGATCAGACAATGACAAGTGTGAAGTTGATTTGGCATTTCAGACCACTAGAATTCACATTTCTGAGTGACATGTGGCAGCCACTCGAGTCACGACATGTCATCGAGTGACGTAAGACTGATCTCACTCGGGGAGTTTTTACTTCGGGAGTTTTATCACTATCACTCCCCCCAAGTCCCGAAGGATGAATTCCCGGGGTAGAGAATAACCATCGAATCATCGAGGGTGTGTAACATTGATCCAACTTCATTTGGGAGCTTCGGATACTAGGAGTTGGAAGAGACAAGTGACAGGACTCTTCATTGCAAGAATCGTGAAAGGCCAAAATGCGAATTGCCGAAATGATTAGAGCTAGTGCAACCAAGCTCCATTTCGGAGCTTTAGATACCGATATTTCGGTTACTAAGAGATGGAGATGTCATAGACTCACATCATCAGGAGTACCGAAGTTCCGAAATGCGAAGACCCGAAACAGGCGCATCGCTTGGAGTGTTGGATACCATAATTTCAGTTACTGGGAGATGGAGATGTCAGAGACTCGCATCATCAGGAGTCCCGAAGTGTTGAAATGTGAAAACCTGAAACAGATGCATCACTTGGAGTACTAGATACCGATATTTCAGATACTAGGAGTAGGAGGAGTCAAGAGTAAAGACTCTTCATCAGAGGAGTCCCAAAATTGTGAAACCCAAAGTTGCAAAATGTCATAGACAAGCTCCATTTCGGGGTTCGTGACCTAGAGTGTCGAGACACTTGATCACACGAATGTTGAATTGTCGAATTCCGAAATGAAGAAATGAACGTAATATTCAATGAAGTCAATTCAACGATGAAAATGAGTTTGAATAAGATCGGAGGGTTATTGTTGCACTTCACAGTGTAACTACTAGAAACAAATGATGGTTTCTGCCAGAGGATGAGCTTGTCTATGACAGAGAAGATGAAGAGTCTCAACTGCCAAAGAAGCTGAGGAATATCGACATAACACCCAGTGATCATGGATGCATGAGAAAAATGGCAAGAGAATCTGAAGAGTTGCCATAATGATCAGGTAGAGCACTCGAGATCGAGGAATCATGAAGAAGCATGGCGAGATAGCATGCACAGGGAGGACAGAGACTATAAGTATGTAGAAAAAAAAGAAGAGATGGGTGTTGCTATTGTTATGAGGGATTGAGGTGTGAAGAAGGGGGAGAGCTCAGCAGCATAAATGCAAAGAAGGGGAATGGTGCATTGAAGAGACATGGCACAGAGAGCATAAAAGGAAAAAGACCAGAAAGCGCAATGAGTATGAAGAAGATACTGATGCAGACAGATTAGTGCAGTGTAGCAGAACAGTGATGAGACCGGTAAGCCATTGAAGAAATTTATATCATGGTAATAAGTCATAATAGAAAATATTTATATTTCAGGGTGGTAGGGAGGTGCTAGGGAGTATTGTTGTCCTCAGAGGTTCAAGTGGGTGCTTGAAGAAAAGGAGTTGTAGCTTCCATCTAGTTGGAGCCAGAGAAACTAGGGTGGTAGGGTGGTGTAAGGGAGAACTATTGTTCTCTATTTTACAGGTTGGTTCTTGTATGATTGGAAGTTGGTTCTTACATCTAGTTGGTGCTGGAACACCAGGGAGTTGGTGCTTCCCTTTAGTTGGTGCTAGAGAAACCAGGGAGTTGGTGCTTCCTTCTAGTTGGTGCTAGAGAAACCAGAGAGTTGGTGCTCTCAGCAAGTAGCAGCTTGCAAAATAGAGGTTGCAAACTCATTATGAGTTGGTTCCCATATGTATGATAATGTAAAGAGTGTAAAGATTGCTTATCATATAAATAAGAAGAGGGTTTTACCCTCTATGGGTTTCCTCAGAAAATATCTGTCTCTGTGTATCTCTTAGGTGTGACTGATGTTGAATGTGCTATTACTTATTTCCCTGCATTCTTGTGATTGTCATTGATTACATTGTAAAGAGTTTAAAATAAGCATAATTGTTTAAGCATGGTAACAACTGATTCACCCCCCCTCGCAGTTGTCCAACAATCTTCTCACCCAAGAATGCAGACCCCTGCTGGCCAAACACAACCAGCTGGAGGGAAACCACCATTTAACGAAGCTTTCCATCCTGAAGGACTACCTTTCCATGGTGGGCCTACCCCTCCTGGGGGACTAACCCCTTTTCATTCTCCTCCTGGAGGGCACCCTCCGTTTTCTAGTCATACGCCAGTGGGCAACCTCCGTTTGCTGGAAACCCTCCACCATCCTGGGGAGTATATTTAGAAGGCATTTTTATTAAACCCCACATTGGGGGGCACTAGTATAATAATCCACTAGGAGGAGTATCAAATCTTGTTCCTTCTGGAACGTCTTACAGAAAACCTTATCCGGGTGGCATCCCAAACACCACCTGGAGTTCTCTGGGACCAAAGTCTTATCCTCCTCATGGGTCTAATGTGTATCCACCTCCAGTATCTACTCCTTACCATTCTCAAGGGAAAAATGTTTATCCTCCTCATGCGTAAGCAAATCACCCGACCTATAATGCTCTAAACCCATCGGGTTATGCAAATGTTTCTCATCCATCATCGAATCCTACTTATCCTAGCCAGCAAAAACCATATGTAGGAGGACCTACTAGCTATAACTATCCACCTAACCTAGTTTATGGTCCTACTAGTGTTCCTATGCTGCACCAGTATCATCTGCAAATTAACGGACAACTACCTTTCCTTGCAACTCTGGATCTCCCAGACTTGTCTCAGTTAACTAATTATCCTATTTTTCATTCACCGGTTTGGCTAGTCATTCCAGCTAAACTTCCTTCTGATATTTTGAAATTTGATGGAAATATGGTGAAGTTCCAAACAACCATGTGATGAATTTCCATTTGTGGTGTTCATCAAACTCCCTCATGTATGATTCTATATGTTTGTGTCTTTTCCAGCGAACACTTACCAGCTCGGCAACAAAGTGGTATATTGAACTACCACATGCTTCTTTTCATAATTTCAATTCCCTTGCCATGTCTTTCCTCACGCACTTTCAACTAACTATTCGCTACGAGATGGGTACTGAACTCTTGACCTCCCTTCATCAAACTGACTCTGTGCATATCTTTGACCATATTCATGAGTGGAGGCAATGATGAAGGATGATCAAGGTAATCATTCTTGACATATTATTGGCGGAATGGTTTACTAAATCACTTTTACTCCTGATCGCTCGCAATGTCTCTATGGGTGGCATGGTCACAAAGGAACAATCCATTTCGGGCTCAGTACTTATATTTGGTTTATTCACAATTTGGTTCTTTGTATGATTTGCTTCTGAATGTTGCCCGAGCTAATACTGATCCATCTAAGCCGTCATCCTCATCTCATGCAAATGGTGTTATCGATTCTGTCAAAACTCAATCTACTTCCCAACCGCTCACACTCTCCTCTACCTCCCCCCAAACTCAGATCTTTGAGGTGAATGCAGTTCAATCTACCCCTTCACAACAATCCGGAGGTAAGAAGAAGACAAAGAATAAATCAAAAAATAACAATGAACAACCAAAAAATCAAACACCTGCTACCGAAAAGCAAACACAATGGAAAATGAAATTCCCATGTATCATTTGTGGTGACGATCACTACACTCGAGAGTGTCCACTTCACAATGAAGTGGCCAAAATTTTCCAAGGAAAGTCACAACCCACTGTGCTTACTCAGCCTTTTCCACAACAACAATCCATGGTTTCTCAAACCCCCTCTCCTGGGGGTAGTTCTAGCCATCCCAATGATGAGGCCTCGTCGAGTGCACATATTTATATGTTTAATGGGATTAATTTGACCACCCTCTCTAAGACATACAACACACCAAGTAACCCTAAAAAAGGAAAAGACATTAACGGTACCAGTACTTTACTAGATCCATCACCGTCCTCTGTTAGTCTTCCATCATTTAATCCTCTATCTGGACCACTTCAGATTGAGAAACCCACATTCGACTCTGTCTTATGCCCTCCTAAGAGAACTATCTGCAAAGCTACCTTTAATCCTAGCTCACATGCCACCCAAAACTACAACATTGTTCAAGACTTGGCTCAAGCATCATGTGCTATGTCTGCGTTAGAAGTTCTACAGCACTGCCCCAGTCAACATAGAACATTCTTGGCTGCTATTGGCACTTTTGATCCTGAGTCATCCAACCATATCATGTTTAACCTAGATAATTATGCGTCTCGACTCTCCCACCAACTTGCTTTTCAAGTTGATGTTGTTGTTCACAATCAACAAATACAGCAAACTATTCAGGATGAGGGACCCTCAAATTGTGACATGTCTTTGGTGTGTTGGAAAGGTATAAAATCAATCTCACTTAACAAATCCCCAATGATGTTGCGCGCCTTCGATGGGAGAGGTTTCATCCCCATGGGATTTTACAGTCCCTGCCCATCCAATTGGGTGGAAAAACTATTACTGTTGATGTCAAGGTGGTCGATGCTTCCCCCGATTACAACTTGTTACTTGGAAGAAGTTGGTTGTATGCTATGACTATCATTGCCTCATCGGTCTTTCTATGTGTACAATTTCCTCATCAGGGAAAAATTGTCACTATTGATCAATTGGATTTCTGCATGACCGATGCTCGCGCTCCCACTACCAACAATATTCCTTTCTTGGGAGACCACAAGATCATGTATGAAAGCATTGGTGTTGGATTACTGAAATATTCTAACCTCATGGGTACCTTCCCTACACCACTTCCATCGACTACACATCATATTGCCACTGTCGATATGATTTTGACTGCAGCTTATCAATCTTTAGCATCATCTGACCCTTGGATTGTACCTAGTCCATTGGAATTCGATGCACTAGGTGACACCATGCCACTTAGTCCAGATGAAACATCATACATTTCTATTCAATCCACTTCTCCCATGTCAGATGACCAACATCTATTGGCACCTTCCAGTTCCTCGATGCAATCATGATTGAGTTCCTTGTCATCTACGATCGATTACATTTCACCAATTTTTCCTTCGGATGAATCTATCATAGAAATGTCGAGAATTGATACCCTAGAATGATAACCATCATCGATCCTCTTTTCTTCTCCATCGTGAATAAATTCAGGCAGATATACAGTCTATCTCCCCTCCTGATGTTGATTTTCTATCGTCTCCCATGCCTTCAACTTTTGATGATTTGGATCTGGTAGTTGACATGGTGATTTCTTCGGTAGGGTTATTGGAGCATGATCTCCTTACCCCTGTCGCGGACCTCGACATGTGTTCCTTCCAGCATGATTATCTTCCATCCAGCGAAGATCTCTTGGAGGCCATGACCAAGTTTTGTCCCTTGACATGGTATCCTTCCAGAGAGTTATTCTCTTGGAAGCCATGATCCAACAACAGCCACAAGAATAGTTTCTCTTCTCTATGGAAAGCTCATTAAAAATGAAACAGAGGCAATGAGCATAGTTTTTCTCTTCTCTATGGCAAGCTCGTTAAAAAATGAAACATAGGTCTTGAGCATAGTTTTCCTCTCTATAGCAAGCTCGTTAAAAAATGAAACAACAATTTGGGGATCGAACCCAGAACCCTGAGCATAGTTCTTTTCCTGTGTCAAGCTCATTAAAAAATGAAATAGTCACCTCTCTTAAACCTTCTTTTCATCCACCCTTCTCCTTTTTCTCATCTAGTAGAGAACTTGGTGACAACCTCAAAGTCAGTGAATGAATTGAAGCTTGGAGGGCATGTATCTAGCCTTTGATGATCATTTTGGAGTTAAGCCACTAGCTTTTCAAGATGGGGGCATACCGAGCTTAGTCTTTGTTCTTTCTCGTGCTCATAAATACATGAGAATGCATTTGGGTAAACCTTTATCTCTTTTTTGGACTTGCATGGATACACGAAAAAGGAACCCCCTGGAGTCGTCTTTAAGCTCTTTCCAGACTCTCTAAACATGAAAATATTGTCGAGTGATCTTTCTTCCTTTCCCACTCGTTTAAAGGTTGGAGAGGGCATATTTCAAGTGATAATTTATCTCTTTTTTGGCCTTGTGAGACTAACATTACGAAAAAGGACAACATTGGAGTCATCTTTAAGTTTCTTTTCAGGCTCTCTAAACATGAAAAGATTTCCGAGCGACCTTGTTCTCTTCATGCTCGTTAAAGTATTTGAAGAAAATGTCTATTGAGCAATAGTTTATCTCTTTTTCAGTCTCATCAGACTACTTTATGAAAAAGGAACTGAGAGAGTTCTCTTTTAAGTGTTTTTCCAGACTCTATAATCATGAAAAACCTTCGAGTTAACCTTCTCTGGACTCGTTAAACCATCATACATTAAAGGGCCCATATGGGATCGAACCCTTACTTCTTCCAGTTTGTTAAACAAAGGAAGAGGAACTTACCAAAGGTGAGTTATATAGAGCATGTGTTACCCTCCTCAATCTCGTTAAATTAAAAAGAGGTACTCGTCTATCTGGATGGCGGAAAAAATTGAAAGAAGCAAGCCAAGCAGTTTTTGATAACATTACCTGTAACTCTTAGAGTCGCCCTTGAACACAACACTTTGTCTTTGTGCACATATTAATCCACTGAACCTCTGCACTGAACCAATCCTCTAAGTTTTTCTTACTCCTTTGGGTCACCTGACGAAAGTCATAGTATCCATTGTATCATCATGTTTTGGTCCATGTCATGTTTCTGATATTGTGCCTCAGTGTTCAAGGGAAGTATCTGCTTCGAGAGTCAGCCATCCCAAATATCTTGTCTCAATACCCATGTTAGTTCATGTTCATTTGATCTACCAATTTACATCTATGTGTCAATTTCATGTCGTTGATGGGGGATACATCAAGGCCCTCCTTCGATGAGTCTATTCCTGTTGACTTCAACACATTATCCAGGAACTAGAATTAGAAACCAGTTAGTACTTTGGAACTTGCATGCCTCAATGGTAGGCCTCCTCACGTTCAACAATGGGTTTACATCATTGACCTCTGATCGAATGATTCCACGGATGTTCAACTTTATCTCATCCATTCACATTCATTAGAATGTACTAGGGTACCTTGGGAATCATTGACATCAATGGTGATTTCCCTCGCGCTTGTTAATGGTTTACATCATTGACCGATAATCAAGTGGTTTCTATGATGTTCAACATCAAGACATCTATTCACATGGTTATATTCATACTACATCGGGATCGATAAGAAGACCCTGGGTTGAGTGATCACTCTGATATGTACTTTGCCCAGGTTGTGACGGAGTTTCTCTTGAACAATGACACATATACTGTCACATAGATCCACTTTGTATTGGTCGTGGCTATGTCTTGTCATCGTGTAGATCCACTGTGTATTCTTCATGTCTACAATCAATTTAGGTCATAGGAGTATAGATCCACATTGTATCCTCTATGGCTATACCTTTTATCAATATAATTATGGATCCATAGTGTATTTTACGGTGGCCATATCTTGCAAGTATTTATCACCCAAGCACAGGTATGCCTGCCTTGGGTTTGAAACATGTCATAATATTTGTTGGATGTTTGTGTCCAACTTCTATCAAGTTCTCTGCATATACACTGTTGCTTTAAAGATTTGTAAAGTATTTCGACCATCATTCTCTCTTCTCACCTCACACTTTAGGGGGCATTTTGTTACACATGAAATTTGCACACCTAGGTACCTCGCCCTAAGTGTCGTAAAGTGTCGTATAAGTGTCGCATACACCTTGACACCATGGAATAACCTATGTCACAATCCCTAGTCAATGTGGAGTAGGGATATATTACATGAAGGAAAAAATACTAAGTACACATGAATTATTATTAATATCCATGAAAAAGAAAGTAATTAAGTGTGAGGATCCACCTCACATTTGGTTTCCTATTTTTTAGGGAAAGTGGAGGATCTCATGGATGGTTGAAATATTTCCTCCTTAAAATCCTTGAGAGATATTTCCTCCCCAAAATCCTTAAGAGATATTTTCTCCCTAAATATCTTAGAGATCCCTTTCTTAGTGAATCTGATGAGAGATTCTCTCCATGGTGGTTAAGTCTCCAAATCTTATATAATGAGGGATTTCCATGGAGGAGGGGGAATGGAGATTGAGAATTATACCAAAATTATGATCTCATGAGTGGTATGTCATTTGGAGCATCAACGTTCTGTGGGTGGACTGTTTAAGCAAGGGTTTGGACAAGGGGAACTTGATGAAGCTGTTGCACTCAAATCTATGGTTGTAAGTTTTCTTCATTGTTGTTCTCATTAATATAATATGCTTGGCCTGTTTCTTTCAATTATGTGTTTGATCTCACATGAACTTGTATCTAATAGATAGATCTATTTCGAGCTAATCTCAGTAGAGTAGGAAGCTGGTTGTATCTTTTTTTTTCTACAAGGATTATCGAGGAGTTTAAGATTGGAGCTCAACTTGGACTGTGCAAGGACAAACACCGGTAAAAAGGTACTTCTTTTCTCCTTCCTCCTCACACATTAGTTTATCTATATCTAAAAGGAATTCAGTGTCCATGTTAAGCACCTTCTGTCTTAAGAGTTAAGAGTCTAGCTCTCAAGAGGAGATCTACCTGTCCACAGGGAGATTTTCCTACAACAATCATAACAAGGAATTTACTTTCCTGGATGAGGAAGGGCACCCAACAGAAGTGTAAGGAATTGCTAGTAAAGTTATTGTCTGAGAGACCTCAACAATGCAGCTGAAGAAGTGTTACAGGAAGGGATGCCAATTATTTGCATCTCATATGGAGGAATAACCTAAGGATAAGGTGCCAAATATGGAGGATCATGTCATCCCAAAATATTTTGAGGATGTGTTCAAGGAGATACCAGGACTACCCCCAAAGAGAGATATTGATTTGTCTATAAATTTGATCCCTAGAGAAGCTCCAGTATCAAAGAATCCCTACATAATGAGTACACTAGATATGGAGGGGCTGCAAATGTAGCTTGAAGAGCTACTGAAGAAGGGGTATATAATCCCAAGTGTGTCACATTGGGGTGCCCCAGTATTATTTGTGAAGAAGAAGGATGGGACATTTATATTATGCATCGATTTTAGACAATTGAACAAAGTAATTATAAATAACAGGTATCCTTTTCCAACGATCGATGATCTCTTTCATCAATTAAAGGATGCAAAGATATTATCAAATATTGATCTCAGGTCATGATGTCATCAAGTAAGTATCAGAGATGAAGAAATCAGTAAGACTTCCTTCAGGACAAAGTATGGTCATTATGAATTCACAATGGTTCCATTTGGGTTATCAAATGCACCAGTTGTTTTTATGTTCTTGATGAATGGTGTTTTCTGGGAATAATTAGAAAATATTTTCATTGTATTTTTGGATGGCATACTTGTGTATTCGAAGTGAGAAGAAGAACATGAGAATAATTTGAGGATAGTGTTACAAGTGTTAAGAGAGCACCAGTTGTATGCCAAATTGAGAAAGTGATCATTTTATCAAACCATAATCCACTGTTTGGGGCATATCATATCTGAAGAAGGGATAGCAGTGGACCCTAAAACAATCGAGGCCATTAAAGGGTGGAAAACACCTAATAATGTGACAGAAGTCATATTCTTCATGGGTCTAGCTGGATACTACTGAGATTCATTGTAGGGTTTTCAAGAATTGCTCTCCCAATCACTTTCTTGCAAAGGAAGGGGATGAAGTTTTAATGGACAACATAGTGTGAAAAGAGCTTCCAGCAATTGAAGCAGTTGTTAACCAGTACTCTAATTCTGAGGATTTTTTATTCGAATGAATATTTTGTGGTTTTCACAAATGCATGCAAAGAAGGACTTGGTGGAGTCCTTAGTCAGAAGGGATTTCTGATATGTTTCAAGTCCATAAAATTGAAAGAGCATGAAAGGCTCTATGCCGCTCATTATTTGGAGTTGGAATCTAGAGTGCATGCCTTGAAGAAGTGGAGGCACCACCTCATGGGAAAGAGGTTTGAACTTAGGATAGACCATAATGGTCTGAAATACTTGTTTGATCAACCAAATTTGAATGTTAGGCAGAGTAGATGGTTGGAATTCATCTCTGAGTATGACTTTGGTATTAATCACATTAAAGGAAAGGATAACAAAGTGGATGATGCACTCAGTAGGAGAGTGCATGAATTGCATGCAACAACCTTTATCATGTATCAGACTGACCTTAAAGGTAGAATTTCTGAGGATGCAAAAGATGATTTATAGTACATGGAGTTGGTGAAAAAATTGCAAAAAGGTAAAATGCAACAAAAAGTCTGAATTGATGGAATTATCTTGTAGAGGAACACAATTTATGTACCCAATTCTCCTGAATTGAGGAGTATGATTTTACAAGAGATGCATAATGTACCTTATGCTGGACAACTAGGATATCATAAAACAATTTCATCAGTCAAGAGACAATATTATTGGTGAGGCATGAAGAAGTAGATTTTTGAGTACATTGTGAAATGTTTGGAGTGTCAGAAGTTCAAAGCTAAGCATAGACACCTAGATGGGTTGTTGCAGCCATTTCCAATTCTTGAGTGGAAGTGGGAAGTGGTGACAATGGATTTCATGACCCAATTACCTAGAAAAAGCAATCAACATGATGTTATCAAGGTGGTGGTGGTGGACAAGCTTATTAAAGATGCCCATTTTATTCCTATGAAGGTTACTCACAAGGAAACCAATGGTTTTGATATTTATATGAGTGAAGTATCATGTTTTCATGGCATACCCAAGACAATTATGTCTAACAAAGACCCAAAGTTTAGCTCAAAGTTTTGGAAGGAGTTATTCAAAGGGTTCAGAACAAATATGAACTTCAACACAACTTATCATCCTAAGTCTAATGGGAAAACAAAGAGAGAGAAACAAGTGATAAAAGAAATGTTAAGGATGTATGTCTAAATGGGAATATTATCTACACTTGGTAGAATTTTCCTACAATAATGGGTATCAGGCATCACTGAAGATGAGCCCATTTGAGGCACTTTATCGCAGAAAGTGTAACACACAAGTAAGCTGGGACAACCCAACCAACAAAGCAGTGGTTGGGCCGGAGTTTCTCAAAGAAATGGAAGATAAAATGTTGAAGACTAAACATAATTTAAAGGTTGCACAAGACAGGAAAAAAATCTATGCTGACAAGAAAAGAACTCACATGGAATTTGAAGTGGGTGATCATGTTTTCTTGAAGGTGAAGGCCAACAAAAGTTCCCTAAAGTTGGGTAATTGTTCCAAGTTGGCAGACATATTGATGTAGAACCCTTACTTCTCCCCTCAGGGCTACTCGACCTCCCGGTCTTGGATCGTTCAGTCACCTGAGTCGAATCGACTCTTTGGTTCCCTATTGGAACCCAATGCAAATTCTCACAGGTCCCTCTTTCTCCAAAGTGGAGGCTCTATAAAACCCGTGGACTCTTTCTTGACCCCTTTGAATAATTTTAAACAACAACACTAGCTCTATATCCTAGGCTCCTTTGATCATATGACCTCGGGCTATGTCTTGGGGCTAAACCCTGAAAGGCGCTTCGGCTTCAGGCTTCGGCCTTTTCACAACAACCAACTCATGTTTCCATGAACTTTAAATTGGAGAATGCAAATGATTCGAGGATCAACGGTCCTCATCACATCCTTATATCAACGATTGTTATTTATTCAGACTTTGACCTTCAGGAGTCTTTCTTCTCTATTCTCATTTTTCTTCCAGAGAACCACTTCTTCGAAATGCATGGGTCTCCTCCACATGTCGCTTCCATATCCAATGGTTTGGATTCAATCCTCTCTCCGCAAATTTGCGAAGTTTTCTCTTTTTTCTTGGAACATCTTCTAGAACTCTATGTCATGGATCTTCTGATATTTCACCACTTGTCCTCTCCTGACGATGGTCAATTCTCCTTGCCTTCAGAACTTCGACAAGTCCTTCCTCTTGTGCACACTTGGAACTTTTCTCGTTGTTCGAGACTTGGAATTCTCTCAGCCTTTTTGTACTCCTTGCAGGAATTCTGCGCGTGACGGCACTAGTTCTTTTGAGCTTTTCTTGCCCAAACCTTGAATTTTCTTGGACCTTCTGTGGCCTTTACAAACCTTCTAGTTCCCTCCTAGAAACTCGATGCTCCTCCTCTCAAAATTGTAACACTAACTTATTTTTCCTCTGGCGCAATCCTTGTGCTTTATTAAGGCTTCAGACGAATTTTCACAACACTTATGTAAGTGTTGGCCTGGTGCACTCCTTGCACAAGTCTTACTTTTGAATTCCTAAAATTCTTCAGGTTTTCCAAGGAAACTCCTACCTCTGCTCAATGCACACTTACAGAGCTTCCTTCCCTTAGAGTGTTCAACAACTTTGTGCAATTCTTCCTCCTGCACAGACATTCCTCCAAGGTATTCAACAACCTTGAGGTTCTCCCTTGAGTATGTGAATTATCATGGTATGCCCTCCTGACACATTCTCCTCTGACTCGGAATATTTTAGATACACACTCGTTTCATTTTCTCACATATTTTCAATACTCTGTCATCCATGCCTTATGTTTAGCCTAAATAACCCATAACTAATTTAGTAAACTCATAGATAGAGGATTCTATATCTATTGTTGCAGATGAATATCTAACATACACATCTATATCTTAAACACACCAATAAACATAAATGGCATTCACCAATAACATCCGTCACACAAGAAATTACAAACAGTGGAATCTATTCTTTTATATTAATGACAGAATGCTAATTACAGTGTAGGAGTCTGGAATGAAACTGAGTCTCAGCTCTCAACTCTCCTCTCTATTAACTATCAGAACCTGAGTGTCAACAACCACACTTTCTAGGAAACAATACAAATATTTATACAAGGGGGGCTCAACGATCTTTCCCTCCATGTTGCACTAGTGGTGTCTAATCACCATTCAAAATGCCTATCTCTCGAGGAAGATTAATGAGTGAAAATATATCCCAAAAAGGGTCTAGATCTTTCCTATCCCAAAAAGGGTCTAGATCTTTCCTACCGTAAACCACTTAAGGCCACCTCAACTATAGCTTGTGAAAAGGCATGACTTGGATCTTCCATCCTGAGAACATTCAATTGCTTTAATTACATTTAAATTTTGAGGGAAAAACCAGAGTGTTGGCACCTCTCCCTTCTTTGAATGTGAACCAACATGCTAGACAACTAGTGCGTGTTGAGGTGGAGCAATGCTTCTGCATCATACTCCACTGCTACAAAAATTCATGAGCTCCTACTCATGAGATTCCCATCTCTATTGAAATCCTCCTGGATCCCAAACATTCTCCTAGACTTTCCTCCTCCTGGAAACTTGACGCTCCTCCTCCCGAACTTGTAATATGAACTTACTTTTCCTCTGATGCACTCCTTTCACTTGATTAAGACTTCACACGGATTTTCACAACACTTATCTAAGTGATGGCCTGGTGCACTCCTTGCATAGGTCTTACTTGTGAATTCCTAAAATCCTTCAGGTTTTCCAAGGAAACTCCTAGCTCTGCTCAATGCACACTTGCAGAGCTTCCTTCCCTCAGAGTGTTCAACAAATATGCTCCATGCTTCCTCCCGCGTAGACCCTCCTCCAAGTTATTCAACAACCTTTAGGTTCTCCCTTGAGTATGTGAATTATCCTATTGTGCCCTCCTGGCACGTTCTCCTCTAACTCAAAAGATTTCAGATACACACTCGTTGCGTTGGCTCATAGAGTTTCAATACTCTGTCACGCATGCCTTGATTTTATCCTAAAGAAGCCATAACTAATTCAGTAAACTGATAGATAGAGGATTATATCTCTATCCTTGCAAATGAAGATCTAACATAAACATATATATCTTAAACACACCAATAAACATAAATGACATTCATCAACAACATCCATCACACAAGAAGTTACAAACAGTGGAATCTGTTCTTTTATATTAATGACAGAATGTAAATTACAGTGGAGTCTAGATTTCAACTGAGTCTTGACTCTCAACTCTCCTCTCTATCAACTATCAGAATCTGAGTGTCAACAACTAAACTTTTTGGGAAAAAATAAAAATATTTATACAAGAGGGGCTCAACGAGATTTCCCTCCACTCTACACTAGTGGTGTCTAATCACCATTCAAAATGCTTATCTTTCGAGGAAGATTACAATGAGTTGAAATCTATCCCGAATCAGGTCTAGATCTTTCCTAACATCAACCACTTAAGGCAACCTCAACTACAGCTTGTGTGAAGGCACGACTTGGCTCTTCCATTTTGAAATCATTCAATTGATTTAAATACATTTAAATTTCGAGGGAAAAATGAGAGTGCTAGAGCCTCTCCCTTCTTTTTCAACAAATGTGCTAGATAGTTGGCGCATGATGTGGTGGAGTGAGGATCCTGCATCATACTCCACTGTAATGAAAATTCATGAGATCTTTCTCATGAGATTCTGAGCTCTGTTGACATCCTATTGGATCCCAAACTTTCTCCTGGGGTTGTCTTCCTGCTCCTCTTATTTGTTGCTTATATTGTTGTTGTTGCATCCTTGCTACTCGTGCAAATATTCCTCTGTTCATCTTCTCTGTGCTGACAACTTCTTCTATTGACTTCAAGATTAGCTCCCTTATCTCCTCTATGACTTCTTCCAGCTTCTCGGTTGGTTGGCTCTTCTTATGCAGTATACTTGGTTGCAACTCCTCATGTCAATTGATGAGCAGACCTACTCGGTCCCCCATGCTACCTTCATCCCCTGTGACACTTACTTTCCACTCCACTACAGATTCTAATTTCATAGGCTCCATACTGAGATGTTGCTCAACTATCTCCTCTGACAGATTATCTTCTGCTAGCTCATATTATTGCACTTGTTCCATTCCAGCTTCCTCTAGCTGCTCCTCATGTTGGTGTGCTTCCTCTGGCTTGGATATCTCTTGGCAACCATCTTCTAGTTCTGGATTGTCCAAGCAATCCTCCAACATATTCAACTCTATCTCCCATTGAGTGAGGAACTCAGCGGTGTTCTCTTCTTCTGCTGGGGCAGACTTCAGTATCTTCACCTCCTCCTCCATGATAGTCTCAACTTGTTGTCCTTTCGTTGTTGCATCTACAACACATATGCTAGCATCTCCTCGGTTGCTTCGCAGGAATATTTCGATCCCCCAATGATCATAATGCTCCTCTGATATTCCTCCTCTATGATGGAAGTGTTTAACTTCTCATCAGATTCATTCACGTGGCTCGTAGTTCCACATTAATCTTCATATGGTGAGGCCTTTCTTCCACCTCCTTTCAATATGTCAACACCCCTTTTTGAAATGAACTCACAACTGAGCTCATTTATTCTCCCTTGCCCACTTGGGAATTTGGGATCTCTCCTCTTTCCTCCTGGCAGTTTATGAGATCAATTGATCCCTTCTCATTTCCCACTTGGAAACCTATGAGACCTCTTCCATATCTCTTTCCCTCATCATTGAGGTTCTCAACATGCGTCGGCCACATTTTTAACACTTGTTGCTACCTTCTGGCCAACAACTTCTGAACAAGCCACTCGGATTTCCTTTTCAAATGCCACTCATATCCTTAGTGTATCTTTTCCTCCTATTGAATGTTCAATGCTAGATTCTCCTTCTCTTCTTAGATTTCACTGAGTTCCTTGTCAAATTTCACTTTTCTCTTCTATGGACAGTCTTCCCCTCTACCACGTTTATGGCATTCAGTAACCATTTTTTTTCACCTACAGCCCACCTGTCTATCTATGATTTGTTGCATGATTTGCAACAGTCTCTACAGAGCATCACACCCTATCTCTCTCCACCTTCTTTCTATATATTAATATAGTCTCTGACCCAACTTGATGTAGCCAGACTGTCTCCTCTACCTGAAAAAAATTTCATGCTCTGATACCACTTGATGCGGAACCCTTCCTTCTCCCCTCAAGGTTGTTCGACCTCCCGGTCTAGGATCATTCAGTCACCTGAGTCAGATTGAATCTTCAGCTTCCTGATGGAACCCAATGCAAATTCTCACAGGTCCCTCTTTCTCCAAACTGTCATCCCTATCAAACCCGTGGGCTCTTTCTTGACCCCTTTGAAGAAATTTAAACAATGACACTAGCTCTCCATGCTAGGCTTCTTTGATGATATGACATCGGGCTATGTCTCGGGGCTAAACCCTCAAAGGTGCTTCATCTTCAGGCTTTGACCTTTTCACAACATTAAACTCATGTTTCCTCAAACTCTGAATCGACAAACGCAAATGATGCGAGGATCAACGGTCCCCGTCACTTCCTTAGATCAACGATTTTGATCTATTCAGAATCTGATCTCGAGAGTCCTTCTTCTCTATTCTCCTTTTTCTTCTGGAGAACCACTTCTCTAAAATGTGTGGGTCTCCTCCATGTGTCCCTTCCATATCCAATGGTTTGGATTCACTCCGATCTTTGTGACTTCATGAAGTTTTCCCTTTTCTCTTGGAAAATATTTCAGAACTCTATCTCCCGGATCTTCTGATATTTTTCCATGTGTCCTCTCCTAATGATGGGAGATTCCACTTTCCTTCAGGACTTTGGCAGGTCCTTTCTCCTGTGAAAACTTGGCACTTTTATTTTTGTCCAAGACTTGGAATTCTCTCAGCCTTTCTACACTCCTAGCAAGAATTATCTGCGTGATGATGCTAGTTCTTTCTAAGCTTTGCTTGCCCAAACTTTGAAGGCTTTCATCCCTTCTTCGGCCTTCTACAGACCTTCTAGTGCCCTCCTCAAAACTCTAATATCCTCTTCCCAAACTTGTAAGATGAACTTACTTTGCCTCCAGGGCACTCCTTGCGCTTGACTAAGCCTTCAGACAACTTTTCGCAACATTTATGTAAGTGCGGGCCTGGTGAACTCCTTGCACAGGTATTACTTCTAAATTATTGAAATCCTTTAGGTTTTTCAAGGAAACTCCTACCTACACTCAATGCACACTTGCAGAGCTTCCTTCCCTCAGAGTGTTCAACAAATTTGTGCCACGCTTCCTCCTACGTAACCCTTCCTCCAAGGTATTCAAAAACCTTTAGGTTCTCCCTTGAGTATGTGAATTATCCTGGTATGCCCTCCTGTCACGTTCTCCTATGACTCGAAAGAGTTTAGATATACACTCATTGCGTTGGCTCACAGAGTTTCAATACTCTGTCACGCACACCTTGTGTTTATCCTAAAGAAACCATAACTAATTCAGTAAACTCACAAATAGAGGATTCTATCTCTATCCATGTAGATGAAGATCTAACATACACATCTACATCTTAAACACACCAATAAACGTAAATGAAATTCATTAATAACATCCATCATGCAAGAAAATACAAACAGTGGAATCTGTTATTTTATATTAATGATAGAATCTCAATTACAGTATAGGAGTCTGGATTGCAATTGAGTCTCGGCTTTCAACTCTCCTCTCTATCAACTATCAAATCCTGAGTTTCAACAACCACACTTTTTGGGAAACAATACAAAGATTTATAGAAGAGGGGGTCGACGAGCCCTCCCTCCATGCTACACTAGTGGTGTCTAATCACCATTCAAAATGCCTATCTCTCGAGGCAGACTACAATGAGTGGAAATCTAGCCCAAATCGAGTCTAGATATTTCCTATCATCAACCACTTAAGGCAACCTCAACTATGTTAGGCCCATATATTGTACCCTTTTTGCCCATATTTTTTTGCCATGGTTATACCCTTCATCACCTATATTTAGACTTATATTATCATTCCACTTGATCATTCCAAGGTACATAACGTCCTTTCTCATTACTACA
>JASDQU011404934.1:0-16466 GCA_032191745.1 Picea mariana | reverse complement strand
ATTCAGCTCTTATGTACCCACATGTTTCGGGTTTATGCACTTATCTTTGTACTGTAAGGAGAGTTGAAGAGTCATGCACATGCATTTGTTTTTGTGTGTATGAGTAAGCAGTGAACTGGTGATAGTTCATCATGAATGGCTCATGATTATAACATGATTGTGTATCATGTTTGTCGACTTGTCAGTTTGGGAAGGTTGATATGTTTCAAATGAGTCTCGACTAGTGTTGATGATTGTCTGACGACTATGTTGTGTCGATCATGTTTTTCAACTTGTGTTTAGTTGATGGTGTTTGTTGACTTGTAAGTTGATTTTGAGTGCACCAAGATGCAGGAAAACACCATGTGCTTTGATGAAGTATAGGATGTGACAGTTTGCTTGAAGATAAAAAGACTTTGTTGACATCATTTTCAGTCTTGTATAAATTTGTTTTCAAGATTGATGGTTTTCTTGGCTTGTGACAAGATGTCGCAGGAAAGTTTTTGCAGCCATTGGAGAGCGGATTGTGTTGACGCCAAAGAGTTCACAAGAGGGACTTGATTCTCAGTGGGAAGGTTGGTAGTCTTCCAACCACAGAGAGAACAGTGGTTCAGCAATAGCCAGAGAGCAGTGGTTGAGGGACATAGCCAGTTGCAGTGCAAGGCATGTCAAGGTATTCAGGTGATTGTCAAAAAGACTTTTCAAGTAGAATAAGTTGATAGAACTTGAAAGTAGAAGAGTATTGAATCTCAGACAGATAATCATAAGATTTTTTGGGTCCAAAATCCTTTTAGTGGGAAGGTGTGATCAAAATCTGGACCAGGAGTCAAATTTTAGCTCAAAAATCAATGTTCTCAGAATTGCCTCAAAACAAACAAGAGTGTATCCCTCATCATCACAAACCCAACGCAACTCATTTTGTCTCAAATGGACATCGGGAGCGAGAGATATCGCGATCTGTTCGAATTGCCAAACAGGGAAAAAAGTTATGCTGACTGTACAGTCCGTATAGTCTATACAGGCTGACGTGGCATGACTGTACTCTGACATGGTAGAGGTGACGTGGCAGAGCTAAGTTGGCAGTTTCAGATTGGCTGACAGTTGGACGAATCTTGTTGTGACACGTGGCATGGTTTGGGCAAATTATGAGGTGCCACGTAGCCCAATCGTGGGCTGCCACATGGCACCATTGTATTGGTTGTTTGATCAAAATTTTATGGATTCCACCGGACTCAAACCCCAGACCTTCACCATAAACCAAGAATTTTGGCAATGGCCACCCAACCGGCGCGCCATGTGTTGTTTCTTATTACATAAATGGGTTTTATTATATTTAAATTTGTGTAATGTTTAATATGGTGGGGGGTCGGGCCGGGGCTTAGCCCTGGCCCGCAGTTGTATTGTGTATTACATATGACCATTGTATAAATGGGGTTTGGTGCACATGGTAGCTGCGGTTGTATTATATTATTATATGACCATTGTGTAAACGGAGTGGCACGCATATATTTAAATGGAGTTAGCCCGTGGTTTTGAACTATACCATATGACCTTTTGACACTGTTTCTGCGTGCGGAAGTTTGGATGGTTTGAAACGGTTACCACATGCCTCCATTTGTCATTGTTTCATTCGCCCTTATAAACTCAACTCTTTTCGTATTTGCACGAGGTCGTATGGAGTACCTTGTGACCGTGGTCTTGGCGGTTAGGGGTTGGGCACGCCCTAACCATTCGATAGTTTGATCGTTTTTGTGGTTGCATGTGTGTGTTGGGTTTAAGCACGCATTTTGGAGCATGTTCTGGGTTCAACGTATAGGAGGTGCGTTTTGGCGAGCCAGAGACATTAAACTTGAAGGAAGAGAATGGCAGGAGGCCTATCTTCTTCATTTTTTGGCCGAATGAGTTGCTGTAAAAGCCCAGCTAGGGGTTTTTGGACGTTCTTAATCCATTGGTACTATTTTAAAAGCCATTTGAAGAATTATTTTTCAGTTTTTTAACCATTGAAGTTTCAGGAAGCTCCAGGAAGCTTGAAGCCCTCATTGTTTGAGGTCTTTCTCAGATGAGCCTATATTTGTTTTCTATGATTGAATAATCATTTTTGACTAATTATTATGCTCTGAACACTTTGGGATAGGTTTCAGATCCATTTGAGAACTTTTACAGGTGTTTTTTCCATAGAGAAGCTCATGGAAGCTTAAGGCCACATGTAGAAGAGGTCATGCCCAGATGAGCCATGATCCGTTTTCAGAGTTCTGTTAGTCATTTTTGGGGTTTTTATGTATTTTGATCCCCATGGTACAATCGGAATTTCCATTGGAGTTGAGCAGCAGCTTGTAAAAAAATCTTTGGCAAATTAATCCCAGAGAGCCAAGTCCATTAATGGAGGCTCAAGGAGATGTATCCTGGAGAGGGGTGAACTCCTTTATCATGTTGTTCTTGTTGTGAGTGTTTGTTGGTTATTATTTGCTGCAAGTTATGTTTTTGCTGTTGTATTTATGAAAACAACATATTTAATCTTGCAAAGATCTCACACATAAACATTTAAAAGAAGAAGCATAAACTTGGCACATAATTTATCTTGCATATTTTAACACATGGAGTAAGGTCCTGTAAAGTTTATTTTCATGAAGTAGAGGGTTCTTGCATAGCATAACAAGTCAGCCTTCTATTTTCAGATCATTGGGTGGATGTTACAATCTGGTTTCAGAGTAGTTTTGGTTTTGAAGTAGTGGTGTTGTCCCCAGACAGGGTGGCCAAGGGACATTATCATTTGGTATCAGAGCATGATAGTTTCAAGTGGCATGACCTGGACGAGGTGGCTAGGTATGTTACACAAGAACTCAAACCTGTTGTAGATTTTTCTTTGTGTTTCACTAGGCTATTATTGGATAAATCGGTAGGTGAAAACACTAACAGATCTCCCTAGATCCACCTGGATCTAGAACAAAGCAATACAGAACATGACTCTTTCCCTAGATTTTGACCATTGAATTAAATAGGAGGAAAGAACAAATAACATACCTTATTATTGCTTCCTATGGTCTTTATGGCTCCCGCTTCGCTCCAGTGCTCTTGTGCATCCAAGACCAAGACAACACAAACCAACCAAAGTGAATATAGCACAATCTATTCAATAGTCAAGCTATGTATATGATCAAGGAATTATATAATAAAGTGGAAATAGCTTTATGGGAAAGGGACATGCCACTGTATCATATTAATGGAAAGTAAATATTACAACCTAAGCCTTGATGTTGCAAAGTTCCTTTTGATGGCCCTTGGCTTCGACACACACACTTGCTCACTCTTTGCATGACGAAGATCAACCCCTTTGGATAAACTTGCTGGAGTCTCCAAGCTGTTGTTCAAGCTCAATCCTTCACACAATTATTTCACCAATTCTCCAATGCATCTTGCTTAACCTTTTCCATGAGAATTCCCTCAATATATAGAAGAGAATGGATTAGTTACATGGATAACAATGATCCCAAAATATCAGGGAATCCAGTACTAGGATAACCATTCGAATGCCAACCCATCCTTCCAGAAGATTCCCTTCTAGAAGCTTCGAGAATTCATCTTTTTCCTTGCTTTAGGAAGAGTTCTCACCCTAGTAGTTCAACACAGTGTGAGAAGTTCGCACCCTGGCTTAAGGTAGCCTGCGAGAATCAGGAATTCTCGCACCCAAATATACAAGTAACCTACGAACCTTCTTCAAAAATGAGTATTTTGGGAAGAGATGAAAGTAACTTTTCTCAGGAGAAAGTTCTTATGAAGAGCCTGAGTACACCATCATGAATACATCATCACGACAACCAAAATCATGGGTAACATAGGCCTTCCTGGATAACCATTTTGTGCATAACTTTCATAGTTGTTTCTGTTTATGCTATTTTCTTTGCAATTTATAGCTTTATGTCCAAAATTGTTACATGAATAACATAAACCAAATAAGATATTTTGATACCTTGGAGTTGAATATCTTCTGAAAGGAATTACTCTTCTAAAGCCTTATTGTTCTTGAGGCTTTCTTATTTCATGGTGGAGGAGTGTCTTTTTTATCTTCCTTGTAAAAATTCTTGTTTCCTCTGACTGTCTCTGCATATAGCTTCTTGGTTGAGTTTCTTTATCTATTGTTCTGGATCTTGATCCCTTTTCTTTCTAATTTTATCCAAGTCCAAACTTTTCATGATTTGGCCTTTGACTACTAATGATACTGGCCAAACCTTTTGGGTTTTTTTTCATGTTTTTCTTTTGAAGATATTTTCTCAATGTGACAATCTCTGCTTCTAGATTTCCAATGATCATGTCTCTTTCTTATAATCGTTATTTGAGTGCTTATTCAATTATTTTTTCTTCTTAAACTTGGATTTTTAATTTAGTGATCATCTTCTCTAGTTATTCAGAGTTGGAATTTTTAGTTTCCTCTTTTCTTTTCAGTTCCACATGTAGTGACTTGTTTTTCTTCTTTTCTCTTTTTATAACTTCTATAGCACTCAACAATTATTCTTTGTATTCAACTTCTTCCTATTCATATTCTTCTTCAATTCCTTCTTCATTATAATTTTCTCTTTCCATGAATAGAACCATTTCTGTATCACTTTCATTGTCTTCATCTTCGTCTGATGAGATCATGTCTTCTTTAGTGCAAAAACGTTTCTTGAAAAAAATGTTTTTGGTTCTCTTTCCTTTGTATATGTGTTTTCTATTTGAGTCATCTTCTTCATTTATTTTCTTTTTATTATGGGTAAATTTGTTAGTGAAATGACAAATACCATCACAATTAAAACAAATCAATGGAATCTTACCTCTGTATTTGTCGCTAGTTCATTTTTTTCAGTATTATGACAAAAATGGCTACTTCTTCATCATATTATGATATGTCGCTACTAACACTATCTAACTTTGGATTTTTCTTTCCCTTTTATTTGGCTTCTTGGATGATTTGAATGATTCTTATTTTCTAACTAGATTCTCCTATTTGGTTCTCATTTCATATGATGTGAATATTCCATGTAGCTCATTCATGCTTATAGAATCCAGATATGTTCTTTCTTCTAGTGATGAGATATTAGGATCAAATCTCATTGGAAGATATGTTAGCAATTTTTGAACAAGTACAGATTCATTTGACTTCTTCTCCTAGTCCTATAATTGCATTCATTGTTTCATCAACTCGTAAAAAATAGGCTTCAATATTTTCATCTTCTTTCATCTTAAGCTATTCAAATTGACCTCTGTAAGTTTGAAGCTTTCTTTTCTTGACTTTCGTGTCTCCTTGATAAACATTCTGAATTTTGTCCTAAATATCTTTTGTTGAGATGAAATGCATAACTTTTACATATACCAAATCAACCAGACCATTCAGGATAACATTTTTGGCTTTTGAATTATTTAGAATCAATTTCCTTCCATTTTCATTTGTTGCAGATGTTAACACATAGAATTGTAGGGGTCAAAAAATAACTTTAGATTTTTTTTTGAGTCATAGGGTTACATAAGTTATAGGTTTTTAGGTTTTCTTGTTATGGTCATAACTTAAAGTTTTATTTGAATAAGATAAAGTTTGGTTCAATCTTGTTTTAGAGTCTTGAGGTCATGTAATCATACATCATGACAAGGTAAATAAATTCCCTATGAGTCACACCTTTCATAATTACCTTAACATGTCATACCTCCAAGTTGTACAAAAGTTTCCTTTTTTCACCATCCAACCATTTAAATGTCAAATCAAAGTCGGGTGTATGTGTTGCCAACTCTCTAGGAGAGTTTGCAACGTACTCATAAGTACTTTATGCATTCACTTGTCATCATTGTAGTTACGAATCGTGTCAAAGGACATTTCATTGTTTTGAACACTCTCACTTAACCATCTTTTAGGGGATTATGTCATAGATGTTCTAACAGTCTCCTCGAAGTGTGAATTTGAGTTTGAATTTAGAGTTGTGAATTGACGTTGCAGACTAGATGAAGAGGAGCATTGGAGGTTGGATAACTTGCAAACATATCAGTTAAAATTCACAGACATCAACATCAATCCCAAGTTTAACAAGTACTCCTTGAGGGTCTCCATGTTGTTTAAAGGTTGAGAGAAGGTTTTATGTTGGTTTATCTATCGACACTGCAAAATTTCCAACTTCTTTTGCTGTCAACTTTCAAACCCACCTCCATGACATTTCAAATCTTGTACACTAGTCTGGAATGTTACCTTGACCACCTGCATATTTCCCTCTGCTAAGAATTCACATGTCCCACTAAAATTTCCCAACGCTCTGAAATGGCTTCTCTGGCGCAGTGAACTAGGTGCTGTGAACAGGATGCTACAAACCCTCTGTTCTAGAACTATTGACACCCTCATCTTTTGCATCCTTTTGAAGTTCATCCTTAAATGAGTGAATTTTACCCCTATCAAACCTGAGATGCATGGTTGATCATCTATTGAACCAGGCTTAAAGTTGCACACATTATTAATACTACTAACTCATATTTATGCTAATGAAAGCCCTATTTTAGCAGAGATTTCTCATTTGTCTCTCTTTTATTATAACTCTCAGTGGCTATTCCTTATCCATCATGTTTGAAAAGTTTCATGTATCATGCCTCAATGTGTATAGAGTAAGGTGTATAAATATTTGGAGAAGGTCATCCTTTTGAAAACAATTTATCCATCAAAACAATAAATTCTTGTATTCTCTATTTTCACACACCTAGATGTTATAAACAATTTGCAGAAAAGTATTTTTCTAGTAGCAGTTATGGACATTCAACAACACAGTAAGAATCACAAGGGAGGGGAGATTGTAAGGCCATAGAGTTATGATATGCATTACCTTAAATCTGAACCTTTGTTGAGGGAATCCTTTGAAATGGTAGGTTGCATTAATTTCTGTCAAAATATGCAAAGGGGGAATCCACTTGTGGCTAGAGAGTTTGCACTCAACTTTAACGGCACTAAAACCAAAGTGGGGATGTTAGAATTTGATATTTCAGAGGATTCCATCTTTGTTGCAACAAAGATACCCAACAATGGAGAAAAGTGGTTCAAATCTATGTCATTAAATACTTTCTTCTCCAAGGAATTCCTTAAGCGAGAGTATAAGGAAGACAACTTCTCCAAAGGGGCACCTAGAAGCCACATTCTTGAATGTTTTAATAAAATAATGAGGGTTATATAGAGGTATTTCACATGTGAGGGGAGGTTTAACATGGTGTACCAATACCACATCAGGTTGTTGTTACACTTCACAAGAAAATAAGCCATGAACCTCCCATTTTATCTTTTTAGAAGCATTGGTAAGATTTCTAACAGAGTTCAATCCAAGTCAAAGAAAGTAGACACATGTGTCTTTCATTCTGGCCTAATTAAGATGTTAGTAATGGAGGAGTTGAGAAATACAAACAGTGATTGGGAAACCTTCCTTACTTAATCATAGTTTCAATTAGATGTTTTCCACATGCCCCATTCCAAGATGAAAATTCCTACTCCTATTGAGAGGACTATGAAATTAGAAGCTAGAAAGAGGAAAAGGGTGACACTAGGTGATACAAGGTTAATCCTAGGAGGCCTTTCACTAGAGCAACAACCAGGCTACATGTTTTGGTGAAGGATGATATAGCAGAGACCTCATCCCAACATAAAGGGAAATATAAATATTATAATAATCCTATTGAAATTGTTGATATCACTACTCCTTAGCATGAAATCAACCCCACCTTTAAGAGGCTCAAGAGGCAGCTCAAGGAAGCAAGAGTTGAAGCTGATAAATTGAAGAAGGAACACTTGGATTCTAGGAAGAAACTTAAGGGGATGATGGGCATGTACCATGAGACCATTGACAAGGCAAGGTTCTTGTATAAAATATCGATGCCCCTTTAGAAAAAGCTTAGGAATCTTTATAGACAGAACAGATCCCATCAAACTCAAATCAAAAAATTGAAGGCAGAGTTGCATCCTTTCAAAGAAGAATTGGCCAAAAGAAACTTAGACATGTTGGCCAAGGTTTCTATCTGAAGAAGCTCCAGAATTAAATAATGAATACATTGAGCCTCCATAAGCAACAACAATTTTGTTCAAGGTTCCTGTTTCATGCATTTTACAATATTTTTGATGATGACTATGATTTTTAAACAATAATTAGCAATTTTGATGTTTTCCTCCAGTTAGGTATTAAGATAATGAAGTTTTTACAACATTTTTGGGCACCTAATATATTTTTGGGATGTTAAAGACTTTGGTAAAATGAAACAAGCCACTAAAGGAAAGTTCATAGCACCTGGCGCCGCGAACTGGTTGTTTTAGGAAAGTTCACAACGTAGTGTCACGAGCTCAATTTTTTGGAGACTTTGGGGGAAAATAGAGTTTCTAGATGTCAAGATGGATGTGTACCATATTTTTGAAGGTTCTTTGTGATATGGGAGGCCATCTTCTAAAATAAAATGCACTCTTATGGACACATCATCAACCATTAAGAAGATGTTGTAAATTTTGCCAACATCATCCTGGAAAGTAGCATTCTATTTCTTTTTTGTTGTACACCCGTTGCCATGCTTTCCTTAGGAACGAGGATCCTAAGAGGAAGTTGTAATGCAAATTGTAAATATGTCAATGATATTTTAGGATATAAAAAGAGAATTGTAAGACTGAGGAGAGGTTCGAAGGGTGTAATAGAGGACTCTTATTTTTGATACTCTCTATGTAATAGAGAGTATCTCCTAATGTATGGACCATATCGAAGACACTTTGAATAATATAAATCAATGTTGTTTCTTTAGCATATTATTTGCTATATTAATTTGATTACAGTCTATTGAATGATTGATCTGGCTAATTGCATCTTTGTTGCAATAAAGGATCTATTGTGATATTGTTTGCAAATGTATCATGTGTTTTCTATTTGATTTTAAGAGGTTCTTATTTGAGAGAGTTTTATTCATATGTATGTTAGTGTTACCTAATGTAGAGGATATGCATATTACACATTTCTTGTCAAGTCTTCCACATACTCATTTTATCTCTTAAAACCTTATCTAAATTTATTTATGGCCTTATTTGCTAGTGTATATTGTATGGAATTATTTGTGAGTGACATCCTTTACGGAGTTCTCCATCCATTCGCCACCTTTATAAACATTTATCCTTCACATTATGATGAGCACTGGACTTGCACTTACAATAGCCTAAGTGTGACTTGTAGTGCTAACAGTAGGAATGACATGTTCTTTATATCCATCTACTACCGATTGCCAAATATTGAATCCATGTGCATGTACATATGTTTTCATTCTTCTACTCCAGAATTCATAGTTTTGTCAATCAAACTATGATATTGCATTTTTATGCATAGTGTTTCTCTCCATGATCTACCTTCTAGTGGTTAAACTGATTCTTGAAGGAACATGCTCTGGTACCAATTGTTGGATTACTAAAAGCAGGGGGTGAATTAGTAATAGAGATTTTTAATCCTTTTTAACCACAGTATATAAGTGTTGTTTTTCTTTATGATTAATATACCATTATCATTCAACAAGTGCAGAGTAAATAAACCATGAACAAAGAACAATAATACACATACACAATACACCAGTAATATAATGGCCCTCTTTGGTACAATTAGCAATGGGTGAGCAATACAAAACATTATCTATGATAATCGTAAAAAATTTGTGTGTGTGTGTTCTTTTTTATACTTTCATTTTCAAGACAAACAAATTCAGGTAACTTACAATTAAACACAACTAGTTTTATTTGCTAGTTTTATTCGCTAAGGGTAATATCAACATCCGACCTCTTTTTATGGTTGTGCAATCAATGCACTCATATTGTATATGAGTTTAATAAGTTTCACATAATCAAATTACACTCTAAGGATTAGACAACTCTCAACTTTGTTTCCATAGACTTATGGCTCAATTTAATATGAAGTATGTTTCACTTTACTATTTTATAATATAACTAATTTATTTATGATTTGCAATGAAGTGAGATTAGTGTAAACATACACTATTCTATAAATTTATCAAGAATCATGTAATACCACTAGGCCGAACCCAAACTGTAAATGTAAATACAAATGTACTTAGGCTGGTGAGCTACGATGCATAAAGGATAGTATATCTTTGAGGTAAATTTAAATGTATTCACATGAAAATATTAATGAAAAACACATAACTGCAATAGGAAACCATGTAAAAGAGTATAGGGGACTAAACTCTAGTAGTGAGAGAAAGGGCGATAAAAGTTAAGGATAAGGGACTAATATAGGGATCTTAATGCAAAAAGGAATATTGTATTAATATTCCTTAAAGTATAAAGTATGGATAATTATTTTATCCTAAGTTCTAAGGATGGGGAAAAGTGGGCCAAATTAGTTCTCAATATGACAAGTGTCAAGTTCGGGACATGCATACATATAGATTGGAATTAGTTCATTTTTGGAAATCATTCCATCATTTTTTCACTCACTGATTTTAGCTATCCTCCATACCCTTCTGTTACTATCATTGTACCTGTATCATACTCAAACTAGTACTAAACCCACACTTGTATCTATACCTGGTTAGCTTAATAGATGGAATGAAGAGGCAGGTTGTCATGCCCGTGAGAAATTCTCTTTAGGTGAGAGAATTGTTGGGAATTGATTTCTCGAAGGTATCAAACCAAAGCTACATGGATCTGAGACTTCCTATTTAGCCTATTGCTTAAGACCCAAAAAGGAAGTGGGGAAGATGAGGGACTATTGAGAAGAGAAGGGGCACATTTCTTGGGGTGGGACATGCATTTGGGGAATGAGGGACTATAGGATGTTAGTTCGAGTTGGCACCTGTGACAGATTCTTTTCTATTGTCTAAGATACATCAACCTGGTTAGGAATTCCTTTACCCGGGTGGAGTTTAGTCCCATATCGGGGGTGACCCACTTTGTTGGCATATTTACAGACAAAAGGTAGAGTATGCTTGTTTTTCATTAATGGCAAGATCAACACGATGAGAGTATACTTGTTTTATAATGATAGCAAGATTAGTAGCACAATGATGATGGCATGGAAAGAATAGAAGTGTAAGCTCAGAAGGAGGAGAAACAATGATTCTTGGATCACCCATCTCAAATCCCCAATGGTTGTTAGATATGAATTCATATAGGAGGAGAACGCAGAAGAGGAGAACAAATCTCAGACATTGGATCTAAGCGCCGAGGACCAATAGAAGTCAGACCCTGTATAACTGCGAAGAGGATAAGGTTGAGTACTATTCTCTAACTTGCGATATGCGAGGTCACAAAATAATCTTTGCCATTAGAGAGAAAGGACACGCGACGAGCGATTGGAATTTTGATGAATTGCACATTAGAGGAGTCATAGGAGTGTGGTGTGGAAACTCATGATATGCAAAGTCACAAAGCAATCCTAGTCATTGAAGCTAGAGGACACATGGCGAGCGATTGGAATTTCACTAAATTTCAAATTGGAAGAGTCAAGGGAATATGACATAGGAAATCGCAATATGAGAAGTCACGAAATGATCTGGACCATCAAATCACCAAGGATCTGGACCATTGATCTGATATGAAACATTTCGGAGTTTCACGTTTCAAGAGTTTGGAAGAAACTCACAGCAGGAGGTCGCAATATGCGAAATCGCGAAACACACTCATGCTTGGACCCTGGTCATAGCTTGTGGTTATATCAGAAGAAGAGAAGTAAGGAGATAGCACTGCTAAGCTCCATTTCAGAGTTTCACCTTTCGAGAGTTTAGAAGCAACTCACAGTAGGAGGTCGCGATATGAGAAATCGATAAATCACTTTATGTTTAGCATTCGGTCACAGCTAGTGGTCATATGGGATAAACACGAAACCTTGCGGATGTAATCCAATGGTGTTGATTAATCAAGAATTTGATCGAAGGGATACTGTTTCACCTCATGGTTAATTATTCAGTTACGATTCAATTAGCAGAACTGAATCATAGTTCTTGGGCATTTGGATATTCAGTGGTTTAGGTGTTTCCTTGGAGATTCGAGGTGTAACTGAATCGGTGGAGAGTATAAAAGACAAATGTAGTGACTGTGTGACGTTGTTTGTTCTCATTGGAAAAATGAGTTGAACTTGGAGAAAGGAAAATCATAATATGCACTATGTGAGATAAAACTCAGAAATGAGAAACAGAAGCTTAACAAAACATAAAAGGTGAAGAGAGAATAATGTACACATATCAAAGAGGATGAGAGGAATAGAGAAAGAATAGATAGAAAGAGACAACAAGTCAAGCCAAGTATGAACAGAATAGAAGAATAGTGAAGCAAAGAAGAATTGCAGAACAAATAAGTGTGGTAATAATTGATATATCTATATTGTTGGTTAATCAATCATTTATTTATAATAAGGGAGGTATGTAGGTTCTAAGGAGGTCTGTAGTCCTCTATTATTCAAATTGGTGCTTGAATACTAGAACTTGAATATTTCATCTAGTTGTGGCTAGAACACAGGGTGTCAGGGTGGTGCTTGGGAGAACACATAGTTTTTTGTATGCAAGTTGGTGCTTGTATAAGTGGAAGTAGGTGCTTCCATCCAGTTGGTACTGGAACACTCAGGGAGTTGGTGCTTCCTTCTAGTGGGTACTAGAGAAACCAAAGAGTTGGTGCTCTCAACAAGTTGCATCCTATAAAACAGAGGTGGTATCCTCATTTGGAGTTGGTGCTCAAAGACAAATGATGTATAGAACATAAAAGACTACCTATCATTTGAACAAGAAGAGGTTTTCTCCCTTTATGGGTTTCCTCATGAAAAACTTGTCTCTATGTATATCATATGTGTGATTGATGGTGATTATTTTTGTTGTTCATATATTGTATAATATTTATGATCACTTGGTGAAGTTTAAACATGTTCTAATAAACATAATATTGTTTAAGCACAATAACAACTGATTCACCCCCCCTCTCAGTTGTCTTAGTAATTTCAACAATTGGTATCAGAGTAGGTTCATTTTATTTAAAGGTATATATGTAATCTTAAACATGACAAGTCATGAAGGGACTTCAACCAATAAGCCTCCTCTGTTTGATGGAACAAATTGTTCCTTTTGGAAAGTTAGAATGAGAACATACATAATGGCCTTAGGTGTTGATGTTTGGGATGTAGTAGAAACTGGATATATAAAGCCTGTTGCGCTAGACTTTAAAGATGATAAGTTAGAATTTAGTTCCAATGCAAAGGCAATGAATGATATCTTGAATGGACTTGCTGAAGCTAAGTTTGTAAAGATGATGCATCTTGAATCTTCCAAACCAATGTGGGATAAACTTATTAACAATTATGAAGGAAATGAGAAAGTAAAAGATGCCAAACTTCAAACATATAGATTGAAATTTGAACAACTAAAGATGAATGAAGATGAAACAATTAGCAAGTATTGTTTGAGAGTTGAAGATCTTGTGAATTCCATGAAGGGGCTTGGTAAGAAGTTTGAAGAATAATTTTTAGTTCAGAATATTTTAAGATCTCTAATTGATAAATTTAATCCAAAAGTCTCTGCAATAGAAGAACTAAATGATCTTAAAAAAAATTCCATTGATCAACTCCTAGGAACTCTAACTGCATATGAAATGAGAATTAGTAAAGATAAATGCATTACTAGAGAAGCATATTTTAAAGTAGACAAGAATATTGATTCAGAACTAGATGATATTGAAGACACATTTGTGAGAAGGTTAAAGAAAGGATCAGGCAAATACCAAGGAAAGCTTCCCTTCAAATTCTTTAATTGTGGTAAAATAGGTCATTTTGCATCTAAGTGTCTTCACAAGAAAAAGAACCAAAAGGACCAAAACTTTGATGATGAAAAGAAATACAAATTTAAGAAATATAGTAAAAAGAAAAGTTTCTGTGCAAACAATGACGACTCCTCAGAAGACATAGATAGCGATTCATCCTACAAAGACAAAGTGAATGATTTTATGCTTATGGATATGGGAGATATTGATGATGAACATTTAAGAGGTGAAATGGATGATGAAGAAGTTGTGGTGGATATGGAAGGTGAATTAATCAGTTCTTTGGAAGAAATTGATAGACTTAGATATAAGAAGAGAAAACAAACATAGTTGTTGATGCAGTTTAAAATGAATGGTAAAAAAATTGATGAAGACTTTGCCTTACTAAAAGTGGAGTTAGAAGAGGAAAAGAAAATAGAGGACATTTTGAAACAATAGTTATCAGAGAAGAAATTGAGATGTGAAGCCTTAGAAGAAGAGATAGTAAAAACCAGAAAAGAGATGGAGAAGTTGAAGGCATTGTATCACCAAAAACTGTCAAGTATTAAAGCCTCAGAAGGATTAACTTCCATTCTAAATCAGCAAAGGAATCCAAATTTGAAATATGGGTTGGGTTATGAAGAAGGATCAAGTAGTGATCAGCTAAGTAATACAAAATACACCAAGTTTGTCAAATCTACAATCATTGACAACAACCACTCTATAAAAACATAGAAAGATAATCAGACGCCAAGAAGGAATGAAAGAAAAAGTACCAGAACCAAATCTGTAGATCAAAGAAATAACACAAACACATCCTCTGGTCAAAGAAATCATCAGCATGGAATAAATCAACTCATTCAGAGAAGACAACCATTTTCCAGGTATAAAGGATTTTTCTATGGATATTGTTTTTTCTGTTCTAACTTTGGTCAAAAAGCTGTAAATTGTTCTTTAAGATTGAGATATGAGAAATCAAAATACTCAAGGAGTAATTATCTGCCACAACAAAGATTGAGACAACCAAGTAACAAACAACCACAGACTATAAATCATGTGATGGCTGGGAAAAAGATGCAGGTTAAGCATAACAACAATTATGAGCATAACAATCATTATGATCTATTATTCAATGAAACAGAATGTTACACCTGTCATAATTATGGACATAAAGTTGTAGACTATCGCTTAAGGAACTATAAGCCAGATTTGAATCCCGTTGTTGAAAATTTCAAGGTTTGGAAGAAGAAAGAAGATGACCAGTGTGGATTAGTGCTATCAGCCCAAAGACAAAATAATCCCTGGTATATTGATAGTGGATTTTCCAAACATATGACTGGAGACAAAAGTAAGTTTCTAACTCTAAGTGAAAGAAAATAAGGGAATGCAACTTTTGGAAACGATGCACCAGGAAAAATAAAAGGTAAAGGAATGGTAAGTTTGAGTAATGGCAAAGGAAAATCTCAAGATGTGTTGTTTGTAGATGGTTTGAAAAATAATTTTCTTAGTGTCAGCCAAGTCCATGAATGAGGATGTGAATTTGTTTTTACTTCTAAATATTGTAGAATAAAATCAGTAAATTTAGGACAACTGATTGCAAAAGGCATAAGAACATAAACCAATGTTTATGTGTTAAAAGAAGAAAAATAAGAATGCCACTTAAGCAAGTATGATGAAAGTTGGATATGGCATAGGAGACTTGGACACCTAAATTTTGATCATATAATCAATCTTAGAAACAGTGGGGCAGTAAAAGATCTTCCAAAGATATCAAAGCCATATGATTTTGTTTGTAAACCTTGCCAAATAAGAAATCTTACTCGGGCACAGTTCAAATCTAAAAAATTTCCTTCAACAGGAAAACCTCTCCAGTTAGTACATATGGATTTATGTGGACCATCAAGGAAAGAATCTATAGGAAAAGAAAACTATTTTATGTTGATTATTGATGATTATTCTAGACTAACATGGGTTGCATTTTTGAAGGAAAAATATGAAGCATTTGAAAAATTCAAAGTGTTTAAGGCTCTGACTGAGAATCAAACATAAAAACGATTGAAGGTAGTAAGGTATGATAGAGGACAAGAGTTTATTTCATGGAAATTCAAAGAGTTATGTGATAAACATGGGATCAAAAGAGAGTACACTATTCTAAGGACTCCATGACAAAATGGAGTAGTTGAGAGGCATAATAGATCAATTCAACAGATGGAAAGATCAATGATGAATGAAAGGAATATTTCTCAAACATATTTGGTGGAAGCAATCCATACAACTGTTCATATTCTTAACAAATTTCATCTCGGGCCACACAGTGACAAGACTCCTTGTGAACTATGGTTTGGAAGACCTGCTTCAATCAAGAATTTTAAAGTCTTTGGGAGTAAATGTTATATAAAAAATAATGATGAAAATATTGGCAAATATGATGACAGGGATGATGAAGGTATTGTATTAGGTTATTCTACAAACAATAAAGGATACAGATTCTTCAATAAGAGGCTGCATAAATTGGTTGATTGTATCAACATAAAAGTTGATGAAGAGATCCTGTTACGAAATGTAAGCAATGTTGAACCAAGCAAAAAAGATATAGTTGAAGATGAATATGAACAGGACCAAGGATCATAAATAGAAGAATCTGAATCAAATGAAGATACAAATACTCAAGATGACATAGATCGACAGAAATAAACATAACCACCTCTCATAATTGTTAGAAAGAATCATCCTGAAAATC